>WOVY01000683.1:0-160922 GCA_013436015.1 Rhipicephalus annulatus
TTATAAAAAGAACAGTGAAGCACGGCTACGAATGGCGTGCTTTTTTGAATGCACGTGAATCAAGGTTCCACAAACAGACTGATGGTCAGGCAGCGCCACGTAGGAAAATTCTGAGGAGATCGATGTATGCCCTCTTGATTTAGTTACTGGTCACGGGCTCTCGAAGCCCACGAATCGATACGCTGGCTTCCATTATAGCTCACATGCTGTCGCCACCGGCTTCCTTGGTCCTCCAGCAAGCGTGATCGCGTGTGCATAAAATGCGTCAGGCGATTTTAGTGACCAAACTGACCTAACAGACACACGCTTGACAGCTGATCGAAGCACTTCTAGAGTTCCTGCGATGGCATTGCGTGGAAATGTTACTAAAGTTGCTGTGCGAGCAGTACATAAACGGAAATTAGGAGCCCTCTTTGTCGGTTACCCTATTTCTAAACTGTTTGGATCGATAGACAGATCACCATCTGGATTCACAAGAAAGTGTGGCTCTTCTGAATGTGAGACGCCGTGACTGCGAGTGTTAGCGAACAAAGAAACTGTCAATAAATGCTGCATTCTGAATGTACACAGTTGTAGCAGTGATTTATTTTCTGTTCGCTTTGAGCGCTTAAGTAGAGTGAGTGTTGTTCATCCAAAGCCACGGTCGTCAATCGGCTCATTGGCGGAGAGAGGCAAGCAGCGATAAGAGGGGGACGGAAAAACATATGCTGGATAGAAGGAAAGTAGTGGAGCCGAAGTTGGTGTGCAGATCACAGCGACGTAGGAAACGAAAAAAAAGCAAAGGGAATCATGACGCCCCTCTTTATTGTACCAAAGAGAAAGTTGTTATGCTATGTATTTTCTAATGCATTACCAACTAGGTCGGCTCTCCATGCCACTGCCGTCAATATGTGTTGTGCTTTTAGCAGTCTATGCAGAGTCCAAGCAGTTACCTGGTGACAGCTGCAAACTAACCCTTATCCCGATCCACTGCTACATCACCGAATATACCTTGATATTTATAGCACCAGGAATTGTAAGGTCTGACATTCGGACCCAGTTGCGCAACAGACATGCGCTGGGATTGCGTTGATAACGTGAAACGCATTACTTCCGATGTTTTTGTTCCGGTGAAATGGGAAGCCGCTCTACAGACTTCCAAGCTCGCCAAAAAGCTCTGGGCAGTCCAGCAGGACCACAAAGTGGTAGAAAGGCAAGGCCCAAGCGTCCTGACAGGAGAGACCAAGCCAGGGTAATTAACCTGCAGGCAAGTATAAAGCTATTCCATTCATAGGCAGTTGAGGAGATAGTGTAAAGTTTGAGTTGAGTTGAATGAACGAATTATGAGAACTTGCAGCAAGAAATGCCAACGATATCAGATGCCTCTTAATGAGGTGCTCTCTGAGTCGGGCATTTCGGGGGTCAGTCGGAAAGAATAGAAAAAACCTACGTGCACAATTCATGTGCTTTTTCTTTGGTGGTTCTCAGAAAAAACACGTTTTGTAAAAATTCTGTGAACATTACGGGCTCTATGTTGATTCAGGTAGGAAAAAATTGACGATATATAAAAGAGGAACTATAGTTTAGCCTACTTTCACGAGAGCTGCTGTAAATTGAAATTGGAGAGTTCCCTCGTTAGAAGCAGTAAAGCGCTGCTGAAACTTCCCTACGAAGGAATGACACATCAGAAGCTAATCTGACTAGAAAGAGAATGTGCCACGCAATTTGTTATGAGAGAAGCAGCCGCCTAGTGTAATGTTCAAGCTTCCGCCACGCCGACGTGCTCCCGCAGATCCAGGGCGCCATACTTCAGGGCACCACTTCTAAATAGCTGCCCCATCCTTTGAGGAGCGCAAGTAACGCAAAAGATGACGCAAATGTTTTTGTACATTGCCGGGCAATACTTTTGTAGACACAAAAATACCTGAATAGCGGCTAAAAGCGGCATCTTTGAAATACTACTGCCACGCTTGAAGAAAAGCGGAGTGGTGCGGCCTTTCTAGTTTCTCTTTTCATATCTCTATTTTTCTTTAGCTGTTTATGGGATCATTTTTTTTTTACATTGAGCTATGTTTGTTACTTTCAATGCTCCTTCTATCTCTATTCGTATCTTCTTTTGTCGCTCTTTTTAGGTCTATTTCTTTTTCTTCCTTTTTTTCTGTCTGTTACTTGCTTACTCTTTGCATTTCTTGTATTGTATACTCGTGCACAGTTGCCGCTTGCGGTTTGCCACACAGATCTGTTCTTGTTGCCGTCCTTCTGCATCAGCCTGATGAATGTGAATTATCCCATGATCAGCTGTCGGTGGTGTTTTGGAAAGCTACCTGCTATTCGGGGGGCATTCATACAATCCGCATGACGGCTTTCCGTGGCTGAGAGGCGACGCACACACGTAGACGGACAGTGAGGGTTGAATTACCTTCTTTTCAATCCTCACTCTTTCCTTATCTCCTACATTGCTTTCTGTCCTGCTCCCCTATCCTGTGCAGCGTCGTTTAAATGACCTTCATTGCAGAGACAGTTACGGCAGTTGCACTTTTGCAAGCGGAAGGGGGGACAACGCGCGCTCCTTCTCTCGTGCGTGCAGCAACTTTGCTCATTTCTAGATGGCTGCCTCCGGAAGATGGCACGCTTTCCGCGAGTGCTGCAGCTTGGCTGTCACCTGCCCAGCGCAAGCCGTGAAAACGCCTTTCGCTTCGATGAAAGATTTATGCCTCTTGAAAGAAGTGGTGTGTGCTGATCCCTTCAGCAATCCCGCCGCGTGGGAGGACGTGCTGCGAAACGTCATGAGAGCGGTAAATCGCGAGCTAACAATTCGCGGCATCAAAGAGCGAGTGGACCCTCCTCATCGGCTATTTCCGACAGCAGGACACAGTGAACCTGAGGAAGTTAGTGCTTGCTTACTTTATTAGTAAACGCTGTTCAAGTGCTGTAGATGAAACAGTCGCATCGTAACGTGCTTGATTGCTCCGTAGGTCCGGCACCGAAGAACAATATGGAGAGCGGGAGCAGCTGCTTCAAGACGTATCGGACCTCATGAGGGAGGTCGATTTTGCCCCCAGAACCGTGCCGCGGAAGGCAAACGGCATGGGGCTGTCGAAAAAAAAACGGCGTGGGGCCGCGACAGCCCGCTCAACAATTAGCATCGGCCAAAGCGCGCAGGAGCTCAGGCTCTGCTAATTAGGGATGCTGCAATGGCATCTTTACCCGCTGTCCGGGCCTCAGACGACCGAACAGAAAAATGGCAAGTAATCTGGAGTGGAGGCTAACAGCAACCACCCCTAAACTTGTACCATGAAAACTGTGAAGTGTTCATCTTAGCGATTTTCTGTATCGGGAGTGACGGCATGTATTTCAATGGCAGTGTTCACAGAATGAATTGTTGTGACACAGTAGTCAGACAGGTTACTTAGCTGAAAGTTTTCACTATAATATTACATTATTCAGTAATATGCTGGTCACTGTGCCTGTTCATTATATGGCATTGATCCTCAGGCAGTCAATATACTACAGTCCAACGTTGTGGATGTGTGATGTGCTTAATCGGAACTCCGTGAGAAATGACTGAATTTAAAAATAATCTAATGTTTTGTTTCAGCTTGCTGAATTTCTCTCATAACTTCAGTGAACTTATTTGTGAATTAAGCTCATTAACTGGTAAAACAAATATCTATTTTGACAGGAAGAAAGGTAGTTTTTATTCTGTGTGAATTATTTCTTCAGGGGTCCTATAGTAATACTAATGACATTCTCATTCATGTGCCTCGTTTTCTATGTGCAGATGAGGCAACAGCAACAAATATGCTGTTGGCAATCTATGAGGATGACCTCAGTGAGCCACCGCATAGAGATGACGGGACAGCAGGCGACAGAACCACAACCAGCCCAGCTGGAGAGGTGCCGGCTGCTGCACCAGGTATGTGCAAAGTACATTAGAAGCGAAATATATTTTATTTACTTATTCACAACATATACAACAAGGCACAATAAACAAATGTTCGTAGGCAAAAACACATGAGAAGCAAGTGCAACCCTTACTACTATGCAAATGTGTATGCTTTAATACTACTACTAGCAGAAATTCGCACATGAAAGTGTTTATGCACGATGCTGCAACGCAAGTTGCACCGTGTAATCATTGTGCAATATACTACAAAACATGAATTAAAAAGTGATATACACATTACCTTAGCTAATATGCCCAGTGCCTAACTTCTGATGATTAATCATGCCCCTGTAGCACAGGATACCTTGGAAACAGAGAATATAGAGGACAGCCCTGACCAGGACGCTCAAGGGGGCAACGCTGCCCATGATGCTCAAGGGCCCCTTCGTGCGCCGAAACGGCGGCATTACAGACAGTCTGCTGTTCCGACAGGTATTGCAAATCAAACTTGCATGATTTTTCAAGTTGCACCAGATGATGCATAGCTCTCATTGCATTGAAACAACATACATGCGCTACATGTGATTCGTTTGCTTATTTTTTCAATGCCGATTCGAGGCTTGGCATTCATCATACACGAATGTGATGAGATGTTGCTGATTACAGAGTAAATTAGTTATGAGCTGTAACACTTTAAAAGTATGTTATTTGTGTTTTACTTCATTTTATAGGAATCAGAATTCTCCAGGCCCTTGGACTGCAGCTGCTTCTGAAAAGGGAGGAGAATGAGCTCTTTCTCCGGCAGTAGGAAATGGAAGCTAGAACACCGACGGCTTAAACTCGAGAAATGTCGTACGACACTAGCAGAAAGAAAACAACATTGGAGAAGGAGCGCCGGAAAATGGAGGCTCAGCGCCAGAATTCTACTCAAATTCTCCAGGAAATGAGCAACAAGCTCGACCAATTAGAAAAAAAATTGCTAGCCTAGACAAATAAAGAAACTGTGTCGAAGGAATCCGCTCAGTTCTTTGGTCTCAAATATTCTTCCAGCTGAGGAGGTTCAACTTGAAATTATTGAGATACCTGTGAGCTATACATATAAGTGTGACAATTAGCAAGTATTGTGCCAACTTTGTACATGCGTGACACGTTCTGTCGTTTGAGTCTCTGATTTTTACGAAAATTCAGAAAAGCAAACAAGCCTGCAATCTTTCCGAAACCCCAATCGACTGCTTGTCTAACGGAACTCATTCTCTTGTTGAAAGCCCGCTGCTGCACAGTCGCGTTCACGCCATAAGGTTTCAGCAGCAGAGGTTGCAGTGGATAGGCAGGGTCACCATAAAAACAAAAGCTGTGGCCTTTGACAAGCTTCTCTACCTTGCGATAAATGTTGCTCTTTCGAAGGATACCTGGAAATACAGGAGCACGTGAAAACATATTGCCGCATGATATGCGACACTGAATGCTTCATAAAATTCTTGCCACTTCTCAATAAATTTACACAAATGTTAAGTGGATTCTGTAGTGTGCATGTTTTAGATGCACTCTCTCAAATAAAAAAAAAAGAAAAAGCTTTGATGCCTATCCAAGAAGGAAGGTTTCTTCACAGTGCTATGCAGGAGAACACATTTATACTGCATTTATAAATACAACCTGCATGGCATTACCTGTGACGAGTTATGACTGAAGACTTGTTGCAGAGTAACAAAGTAAACTTGGCCACAGCAATATAATGGTAACTGGGGCATGCATTTATCATTTTAGCTTGCACCTCATTCTCGAAATAAACAGTTCACAATTTTTTCAGGTTATCTTTGACACACCATTCAATTTGAATAATATGCTGCTTTCTGCTGTAACCACAATTAGTTTTCCAACACTGAGTGTACTTCACAACATTATTACGAAGTGATAGCTTGTTTGCTGAAGTAGAACAGAGCACTCCCTCAGATAGGCGCGATGATGCTTTTTTTTAAGTTGGACAAATAGGACTCGGCTCAGTATAACTAAAATAACTTGCCTGCGTCATGCCGGCTGCCGACGTATGGACCGTTCAGTTGGCAAATGATTCCATTAAGAGACATGATGGACTGATATTTAAGGGCGTGAAAGCGCTTATGCCCTGAAAAGAACCGCTTCTGGTTCTTCGATGGACGGCAAATGGCTCGCGCTGTCCCGTCGATGAAGCCCCAACAGTTATGCAATGGCGCCCCTTTGGAATGCACAGCCTGCTATAAAATGTTATATTAGATTAGAAGTAACAAAACAAATTAACAAACTTCATACCCCGGAAAAGAGTTGGAGTTTAGCGATGTCCAGCCAGGTGTGGTTATTCACATCTTGCAGCAAATGTCCAAACGTGCTGTCAATGTGCGCGAGCACTGCATTAGTGGCTGAAGGCACTGAATAATGCCGCCCGAACAGCGGCTCCAGTTCTCGCAGCCTATTGGGATAAGCCAAACGCCGTAGCGTAAGGCAGAGTGCCTCAACTCCGGAAACGTGCACGCCCTGCGGCGTTGTCACATTTTCAGGCACTTGTAGTACACGGCACAGTCTTCGCACATCATCTCTTTCAAACCTAAAATACGTGCGAAATTGTCCTCTGTCAATGCTGACGATGTTCAAGAGGTCATGTCGTTACAGCGGGTCTCGCCGAGTGTATTGGATGACTTCAAGGCACAACAAGTCCTCGATTTCGGACCACTTTAAGAAACCCTTCAAAAATGGGTCCTCTAGCACATTTGTCGGAGGCATTAATGGTTATGCAAACACAGTTTCAACGGTGAAAAATGAAAACGCCGCCACCACACACGCGTCAAAAGCGCAAACAACACAGTGAATGCTTGCAATGGATCTGGAACGGAACCTTGTTGGCTTTTGAGTGGCTACTATCAAGTCAGAGCTTGCTTCTTTGTCAAAAAAAAATAGACAGTTAATGCATTGAAAGTGGATTTCTAAATACTTCATGAAAAGATAATTTATACTTTGTTTTGCTTTTTATACGTGAAAAAATGTTTTTTATTTTGTTTCCCGACGATGAAAACAACCAGAGGGCGCTGGAATTGCGAAAGGTACGCTTCGCTGCCGGCAACGAATAACTAAAACAGAAAATTCGGCCGCCACTCCGCTGCGGCTTTGCGGGTGCTCCCGGAGCGGGGCGCACCACAAAAACGTCAAAATAAAAACCTCTAATGTTGCGGGCAGGACCGCGTCACTGTGACGAATACGGGAGCGCGTTCTTAGGGGTGAACGCTCGCTTTCGGCGGCAGTTTCTCCAGTGACACTTTGGTTTCAACTGCGCTGCCTGTGATTGCCTTCTGTTCGAGAACATCCACTGTGACTAACAAATCGGGAACCGTATTTAACTACGCATTACACTCCTCCATGACCATGATCAGGCGAGGCACGGTGCGCGGCATGTGTAATAAACACTTCGGTGAACTCAAGCCAAACGTGTGTTCAACCTCATTAAGAAGCATGAACATGACACCGGTAAACGCGGAAGGCATAAGCGCAGCGTCGGCTTGAACGTACTGCTAAACAGCGGGCTACACATTTACGCTCCTTCTTGTACGGAGTTTTGGGCAGTGATTTTTTTTCAGTTTCTTTTTTTTCCAAGCCGCTTCGTTTGAGGTGTAAACTAGTGGGCTCGGAGGAATGGCAACGAAGGGATGAACGACGTCACTGGCTGTGTATCCAATGACGCAATCTGTTGGGTGCGACGTAGACAACAATCTAACTGCGCAGCAGTCAATGCCGAAGTCTCTCGTCGCGAACGGCTTTACGTTTCACCTATAGCTATATACGGCTTTTGCTGTGAACGAACAGTTAGTCTGTGAAGGTTCAAGTTGAATTCTCTTTGGGTATTTCGTAACACTGCCCGACTGCAAAGACGTGCGAGCGTACGTCTCAAGCCTTCGCAATGCGTCCGTTTCTACCTGCCACCGCGACACCGCGCTGTTGCTAGAACCCTGCCATTCAGCCATCGTGTACGCGACTGCAGTCCGCGGCCGAAAAATAAGAGGTCCAAGACTGTGTTGATCCAAAGGTGGACGCTTTAGTTACCATGATGTAGAAAAAAAGACACGCTGTTCTAGAAACTGAGAGGAGAAAAAAAAGATAACTACTTAGCTAAGTTTAATCATTCGCACTTTTGTGCCATCAGGAACAATAATATTTTTTTGCTTTCCTGCCTTGAATGCAAGTTGCGTACGTCATTCTTAAAATATTTTGAATCTATGGAAGCATGTATTGAGCGTATAACCATGATTTTTGAAGCCTAAAACGGTGTTTTGCCTGCCTGTTTTTTGGTGCCTAAAACATGCTCTTTAGTGCCTCTAAATTCAGCCTCTACTGACTACTCTCTTCATTGTTAGATGGAGTGCGTACACCTGAACGAGCCTCCCTTCATTGTCATTAATGCGCTAATTCGGCAGCTGGCAGCATCGGAAGAGTTGTTCACCATAGCCTGATCGGGTGGGCACGTAGAGTGCTGCGAGACAGTAGAGCCCTGAAACTAAGGGCCCCATCCTAGAGGTAAGGTCTCTTACTCTATAGACAAAGGTCCGGCAGATACCTCGTACCGTGACAGTCAATGACATGTAAAGCATGCATCAATAATTTTTCTGTGTCCTTGTTTTCAAGATGATCATAACGTACGGTGAGGAGCCTAGTCAAGTAGCATAAGCACCTGTTATATGGTTTCCCTTGATGGGCCTAACGTACATGCACTCCAAATGAAAATATAACAGGAAGACTGGCAATCAGGAGGTGGGCGTTGTAGATAAAACAATGAAAAAGCACAAATTTTCTTGAAGACGAGCGAATAAAGTGCACCCAAATCACAAACAATCTGACGACACGTGCAAAAGTGAGAATCCGCTATCACTGCTGCCAAGACGCACAGGCAAGCTTTTACACGTCTCTAGACCACAATGTTTAAAATTGTCCGTCCACCTTCTTCTGGCCGTAGAAGAAGCTGAACAGACATGTCAGCATGACCTGGACGATCAGTACTGCCAGTACCTGCTCTATCTGGCAGGTCTTTACCAATATATTTGCCCAATTCTGTGGAAATGAACGTCATGACCATGTGAAATATTAAGAGCTAAAGCAATTGAGAATTCTTCAAGTGATTTATTCTTACACATGATTTCTACAAAACCCTAGTGACTGTCGCGCATCGATATGACAAAGGATGACGGAGTATGTTGATGACATGCCAAGCGCGAGACATAACTGGGAGCCTTTTGAAGACAAGCACATGAGCACAGGCATGGGTGAACTAAGAATCGAATAATACGTCGATGTCGATCCACTGCTCCTCAACGAGCTCTTTCCAAAGTGCGGCAGCTCGTTCCCGCGTGCGCTTTTCGAGTTCCGGCAGGCCCTCCAGTATCTCGTACCGGAGAACGGCGGCCATCACACTGAGTCGGTCGCCACCTTGCATTTCGCTGAAAGACTGCTGGAGTTCGCGCTCCAGGTACCACACTCGCCAGTTGTCGAACTCTTCGCAGCTCGAACGGAACACTTCCTTCATTTCGGCGATGAGCTCACGCCGGGCATTGGACATCTCTTGGCGCAGCTCGTCACGTGCAGGCTCACCGGCTTGCTGCTTCAGGCACTCGCGACAGCCCTCCACAAACTGATTGTATCTGTGTGATGAAGCGAAAAAGTTTGAAATTAGCGTTACGATTTGTAGGTAGAACCTTATGAGAAGGTTTACCAGCTCTGATGCATCATTCTTCTGAATAGATATATATGCGTGCTCGAAACATATACTCTGGCAACCAGCACCTCAAGTCTCCACTTTGAGCGTCGCATGTAGAGAGAAAGAATGTCAAGGTTTGTCATACCATGAAGTACGTCCTAAGCGTAGAAGCATGGAATAGTTGCTCTTGGTTCATGACAGTGAATTTTGTTGCGCCAAAATCTAAAAAAAAAGATTGGGACATGGTAGAAAAGAGAGCTGCACAGGTTATTTGCGGCAGAAAACTTGGGACTTAGGAGATACGCTGCCGCTAAGGAGGCTTTATGTGTGCGCCGCCTCCGAGGCGAGGAGGACATAATGGCTTCCTAGTAGCCACCACGCTAAATCATAGGTAAATCATGGGACGCGTTATTTGAAGGTAGCATGTTCGAACGCTGCCCCCGGCAAGTTTAATTTTTGTCTACTTTTATTTCTTGACATTTACGCTACATTTATTACTGATATTATTCCCTATGCCTTCCCTGGCATTCTTGTAATTTAGTTCTCCTTATTTTGTCTAAGAAAAAAAACGAGAAGCCGCAGAAATTCTGAGTTCTTCCCTTCATATAGGCGGGCTAATGCAAGTTGTTAATTAAAAATTACCTAGATTATTTCGCTGTCAATAAGATTTCCCACTTGACTAGCATTACTTTATCCTCGAATTTCGGTATTTAATTTGCAAACGGTAGGTATTCATTACCTGATACCTGGTTGCAGGCTCGGACGAGCGTTTGCAACCACAAAAACCAACCAAGAGGCCCATAGAGTAACGAGCATTCGTGACTGAACTTCTTAGGTAGCCTGAACAGTAATGCACCTGATGTTTAACTTGGAGCGTAGTAGACAGTTGTCTGTTCAGGCACACACTCATAGAGTTACTTCGCAAAGCAGTATTCAGCGTAGACCTCGTTTCTGTGGATGACACATATAGGGTTCGGATATGATGTAAAACAGGCTGCTGGACTGTAAAACAGAAGGATTACTTGGCAAACTTACGCATGCACCAAGTATCTCAGGAAGAGTTAAAGGTACGTTTTAATGTTATTGAGAATGTGAGGAAACAAACGCAGCGATGTTAGCAGGTGTGCTTAGGTGCAGGCCAAAATTTTTAGACTTGTTTAATAAAGACAAAAAGCAAGCTTAAATTTAACACGACGACAAAGCGAGTGCAAGGGGAATTCAGTGAGTGTCACGCCTGCATTGTTTCAAAACCCTAGGGCTATGAATATTGCATGTGTGTAAAATATATACAAAAATATCAACTATATTGAACCACTACAATACTGCACGCTTGAAAGGTGATCATTGGTAGTACACATCGGAAAGGGAAAAAGAGAAAACGTGTAGTATGATATCTTTGTAGCACCAATCGGTAGATTAGGTTGACATTGGCTATAACATAGTAAAGAGTGGAATTAAGGGGAGCCCGCAATACTTTTTGAGAATGGTCAGAAAATGCTGCCGATCAATAGTAGAGGCTCCCGACAACACACGAAACAAATATTGTCATGACGTCACAACAGAGGTGTTGCAGTAGAGATTGAGACACCAGAAGCAGGTCGATCTTTTTAATTAGAACGCGCAAGCGAGTTCTTTTTCTTCGTCCATTTCGTAGTCCTTCGTGGCACATGCACAACTGCCATCGTCTTTCTTGAGCAAGCACGTGACAATATTATTGCGCAGCAACGTGGTCTGGAATTCACAATAAATTATCAAACTCAGCGATTGATATGTGCATTTAACGTCCTAAAACAACAATATGATTATTAGAGTCGCCGAAGTGGAGGACTCCGAAAATTTTGACCACCTGGGTTTCTTTACCGTGCACCCAAATCTGAGCACACGGGCCTACAGCATTTTTGCCTCCATCGAAAATTCAGCCGCCGCAGCCGGGATTTGATCCCACGACCTGCGGTTCTGCAGCCGAGTACTTTAGCCAGTAGACCACCACGGCGGGGCTATATTAGACAAGCTCGGGGTTCCAGCGTTAGACAGAAGAGCACAAAAGTAGGTCTTAAAATTAATCTACCGAAAACAAAGGCATAGATAATGTACAACAAACTCACAAGAGAGCAGCACTTTTAGATAGATAATCATGCACTTGAAGTTTAAAAGACTATGTCTACTTAGGACAGTTCATAACCGCGGAGCCGAACCACGAGATTGAAATAACTAGATGAATAAGAATGGGGTGGAGCACATTTGACAAGCGCTCCCAATTCATGACAGGTAGATTGCCACTATCTCTCAAGAGGAAGGTATATAACAGCTGCATCTTGCCAGTGCTTAGCTACGGAGCAGAAACCTGGAGACTTACAAAGAGGCTTCAGGTTATATTGAGGACGACGCAGCGAGCAATGGAAAGGAAAATGGTCGGTATAACCTTAAGAGACAAGAGAGCCGATTGGATTAGGAAAGAAACCGGCGTTAATGATATCATAGTTGAAATCAAGAAGAGCAACTGGACATAGGCTGGGTATGTAAAGCGTAGACAGGATAACCGCTGGTCATTAAGGGTAACTAACTGGATTCCCAGAGGAGGAAAGCATGTTAAGGGGAGACAGAAGGTTAGGTGGGCAGATGAGATTAAGAAGTTTGCTGGTATTAATTGGCGGCAGCAACCACAGGACTGAGTTGACTGGTGGAACATGGGAGAGGCCTTTGTGCTGCAGAGTACGTAGTCAGGCTGCTGCTGCTGCTGCTGCTGCTGCTGATGATGATGATGATGATGATGATGAAGCTCTTCCAGTGAATTCATTCCATGGTTGCTTGAAAAAGTGTAAACAGCACTTAAGTAACCAACATTGTAGAGATGACTAGAAAACGCCTGAATAAGTATCACACTCCCCCTCACCACGTGGCTAGAGTCATCACGTGTGTGCCGAAGAATGGTGTCGAGGAAAAGCATAAGAGACACAATTTGTCCTGCTAAAATACTATTTTGTTTGACAAAGTGTGTGTTGTGTGTGCTCCTCACCTTCTGTTCAGATCAGCACGGATGGCGTTGCAGACCTCCGCCCAGCGCGACTCAATGCGCTCGTAGATTGCGCACAGCTCATCGCTGACCGTGTACCGCCGCGCATCCGTGCGTGGGTTCAGGCTATCCTGAAACGAGTCCAGGATTGTTTGGTCTTCTGCCGTATCGAAGGTATCCTGCACCTTTGCGGGTGAATCTGGTGTGGCTTGGACCTGCGATAAGTCACCATCATTTCGTCATCGGAGAGCGTCGTACAGGAGCGGTCTCACACATAGGTGTACAGGAATACAAAATTTACATGCGAGTCTTACACGAAATAGATATTGACAGGGCAGTACGCAGATATTTTTTGGAGAGGGGGGCATCTACTCGATAATGGGGGAGGTTGGGGGCATGTCCTTGAATCGTCATTTTTCACCCTATACGCTATAGAGAAAAAAATTAGGGTAGGGGGGGCACGGGCTTTGTGCGTAATGCCGCTGCCTATAGCATTAAATACTGCCACATGTGTGGATTAGAATTGAGGATGTTGTAGGTAGCCAGCAGATTCATAGCCTTGGAAAATTTCCTAGCAAATGCCCCGCAGGTGTGTACATCTGTTGCTTATCATGTTTTCTGTTCTTACTTCAGTCCTCTCAAAGCGAAAAGAGTACTTTTGTTTATTTCTTGTATTGTGTCAAAGGTGTGCTTTTTGCAGTCGTGTACATTTTGAATGACAGATGACAGTGTTACAGCTGTTGTCTGGGTGACGCGCCATTGTCAGTCACCTTTCGGGCATATTTCTGCGTTTCTTAAAACAACTGTCAACTGTTTTGAATCAAGTGTGAATAAATGATCAATGCTCTCGAGTTCTGAGCAGTATTCTGGCACCGCTGATTAGGCGCCATCAGCATACGACGTTAGAAAGCACCGGTTTCAGTAGCAAATGTTATACGATATTAGGACTTAGGGCCCTCGGAAGTATATATTGAAGGTTCGAGGCTTGGCAGCGAAACGGCGTCTGTTTCGCAAAAATTGAATATAAATGCTTAGAAACCTTCAAATGAACAAACTTTCGACGTACGACATCTCAGAAAATATACCTGTGTTTAAGCTTTCCAAATAAGACGCCGTTAAAGCTGAAGTCGCAGTGGGCGAAGCAAAAAGAGGTGGTGAGCTGTACATGCGCATACCAATCTCACCGTGTCTGTGTTATCTTTGCGCGCAGCAGTATTAACATGAATAGCCACCAACTGCTGTAACTTTTATTTCTACTGTTGCTTTATTTATTTACAAACTGTTACATGCAACCCGTACATCATAAGACAACGTATAGCGGCGCTCTCGTTTTGGTGCCAGCAGCTGTAACGATAGAATCTGCCTTGATCCGCTTGTCTAACATGTTCTAGCGACTGTCTTTAAAGCTTTGAAATAGTACATGACCACCACATCCAATGAAGATAGACGCACCTGTGAGGGAGGGGACTCTTGCGCCATCTTGGTGGGCGATGGCTGCTCCGGGAACATGGTCGCGAAGATGCCTGCTGTCGAGGTCGTCGTCGCCACGGCGCGAGGCGTTTCACGTAACACCTCGAACAAAACCTCGCGCACCCGAGCCAACGCTTCGTGCACAATGCGTCGGCGCTCACCGGAAATGCGCCGCGGGCTTAAGTCGTCGGCAGGAAAAAGAGGCGTGTGGCTCTTTTCTCTGCAAGAAATATTGAGATTCACATTAAAGTGGCTCATCGATTGCTCAGGTGGCTACGGTTACGAATCAGTGAAGTAATTTCTTGATTGGTAATTTTTGTTTTGACCAGCAGCTTTTCTACTCGACACTTCTTTAGTATTTTCAATGTATGTGTTGTTGCCTCCATCTTGGTCTTTGGATGCTAGATTGTGTCTTAGGTTTTGTTTTATTCTATTGCATTGAATTTGTTGTGGTTTTCGGGCCTAACACCCCAGCAAATAAATACTTATTTGCTTTCAATTGGTTTGAAAAGTTAACATTTGACCATATTTGTTAATTATGATTCTTACAAGTTTTCGGACTCACGGCTCTGCTAGAAATTAAGGTATTCATCCAACCTCTAACTGGCTGCAAGCCCAAGAAATCTTCGTGAGTGGTATATACCACATACAATGTATATTTTGTTTTGGCATGATTTCAAAAATATCTCTTGTGCAGCGTATTTAAATAGTCTATTAACGCATAGACACTATGAATGCATGGTGTAGTTTTGTGAGATACTCAGTTTTGTGACAGCAAAATGTATTTTAAGGCGCGACTTCCTTGAAGTAGCCGACAGTGTCACCTATGCGTGCGAGCTGCATTTCTATTTCAGCTTTGCAGTGATCGCACCAGCAAACATTTTTGACTTAACAACATTCATATGGCAAAGGATAGAAATAGGACGAAAAGGCAATGAATTTCCCGAATGGGCGCGGCACCCTCACAGGACGCCGGGGTGCATGCTGTTGGTGGTTGAAGGGAGGAAGTAGGTCGCTGCTGATGATGGCATCCCACCGCTGCCACCAGTTGTAAGATGTGGGAAGCAAGGTCGTTCGCTGATGGCATCCCACCGCTGCCACCAGTTGTAAAAGATGGGTCGAAAGAAAGGAAGGTCGTTGATGGCATCCCACCGCTGCCACCAGTTGTTATGGGTCGGAAGGAAGGTCGCTGGAGGATACGAGAAACAGAACATGGGTTTATGTCACTATTTACACATATTTACAGAAAGGAAAAGTTTAGTGGTTTCACAAACCACGAGCGTGGTGGTTGAACGTTACATAGTTCAGAGCGACATTCAGCACTCTGCGGCGTCGTCTTATGCCCTGTCGGGCTCCTCCTCTCTGAGTCGAACACCAATCATGCACACACAGGTGAGGGGGGTGAGCATGCACGGTCTACGGGAACACTGCACTGTGGTGGCGCCAGCAGGGCTCTTCCTCACCGTGTGTGCCGTTAGTCGAGAGTTCCCACGATCCTGGCCGCATACTTCAAAGGGTCCACGGCACAGCTCGCCCAATTAGCGGGGCGATCTGCGGTGGCCGTCACGGTCTCTTTCAGGAAGACGCCGTCCCTGTTGCCCTCTTTCGTCGTGGCGTCGCGGTGACACGACGTCTTCTCCTCCGGCCAGCAGGGACAATGCCTGGCGGGCATAGGCAGTCGGCCGGTCGGCTACTTGACTGAGGATTAAAGAAGCGCCGCTCCGCGGTCAGTTCTGGCGCCGGTCACAGCAGCCTTTCCGTCGCTAGTGAATCACCCAGGTCATCAGGCACCACTGCTGTTTGAAAGGACGACAAAAGGGTCCGCATTTGAAGAACGGGAACTCGCCTTTGCTTGCTGCTTGGTCTGGATAATTGCTCATATCTTCGACCGCGTCTGTCAGACTGGGCGCCAAAGGAATTGAGAGCCCCTCCAGTGGACCGGCTTATGCCCCCTGGTGTCTGCCCAGATGAATTTCCAGGCCAAACTTAACAATGCACAATTAGATGGGAAAGAAGTGGCTGCCATGACAGAAGATTAGGCGAACGTTTCACGGGAGATCAACAGAAGCTGGAACAGTGATTTGGTGATTGCATTCTTGAATATTTCTAATCATACACTAGTTTATTTTGAACATGTATTTCAGGCTTGCGCAACATATCAAATCTGTATCGTGTGACGCCACTCACTCAGCGCATTAGATATATTATGGTGTCTCTCTTCAGTCGACCTATTTATATCCGCTGGTGCTTGTTCATGTTGCCACGACCCAGGAACAAAAAACGCTTTTATCAGCACTTGAAAAGCAATGGATTGTTGTGTCCGTGCTTTGGCGCGATCAGCTGCAGTTATCACCTTGAACCTTCTCTAAGAGCTCTTTTTAAATGGCTGAATATTTATTACCTATCTTGTTAAAACTGAAGGCAAGCGATCTTATTTTGGTACTATCCAGCAGGCGTGGGTCCCTTTAACTAAGACGTTTTGTCATACAGACACAAGTCAAGCTTGAGGGGCTATTATATCAGCAGGGGGCTGCAGGTGGATGTGCAGTCTTACGAGATATGCAGTGAATCACATAGTCTGCTTTCCTAATTTAAAGTTTACTTTGCAAAAAAAACAAATCATGAAAAAATACAGAGTAAGACTCAGTGGATCAAATGACAAGCTCTTGACCCATAATTTCTCTCAATTATAGGACGACCTTTCGCTTGTTTCCCACTTCGCCCCACAACAATCCAGTATAGTGCGACTCCTCACCACTTGCATACGAAATCTGCAGCGTTTAAAATTTATACGGTACTCGAGAAACCTCTTTTCTGAATGCCCAATGTCCATTCGGAAGCACCACATTTTTCACTGTGTCATATAATGTGCCAAATGAGGTACTCCCTCTAAGAAACACTTTCGATCTTTATAAGGACCGTTCTAATTAAAAAAAAAACCAATGATCAGTATCACCTTCGGACAAAATGGCATCGCAGCAACTTTGGTCTTGTAGAACCATGCTCATCTAGGTGATGCATTCGGCCTGGTTATAACTTTTATCGCGCATGGCTGGTGGATAGGGATGTGTGAACAAGGAGTCTTGGAGTGAACTTCGAATAGCGATGGCATTGAATGTAATGCGATTAATCACCCAATATCGTTCGAATAATTTTCGAATAGTAAGAGACCATTCTCAATACAGTATCGCAACTCTAAATTTTACTTCTAACAACTAGTCACAATTTTTAACCAAAGTCACTTGGAGTTAGTTTTATTATACTGAAAATATTGCAATTACCAAAATTACAGTACCCTTCCATACAGCAGGAGCTAGAGCCTTCGTAATAAGTTGTAACTGTATAGATTCAGACGCACCATTCATTAACATTTTCAATCTAAGACATTATTTTATCATCTTAAATAAAGTTGCGAGACAAAGAAAAAAAACACTATACACCACGTACACAGCTAAAAATGTATTGGCAGAGATAAAACTGTCATCACAACATGGTCTCTGCAGCAAACGTAAGTGGAATTAAAAGAGGAAGTGTGACCTGCTTCGAAGCTTCGCTGTTTTGCGGTTATGTGGTCGGTGCTGAATATTGAATAACTACTCCAAAAATGCTCGGTGCTTTCAATACTTTTTATTATGTACTGTTGAATTGAAATTCCGAATCTAACATGTAACTATTTCATCTCTTATTGAAACTTTTCAATGATTCGCTCAGCCCAACTGGTGAAGAATCAACGAGCAATAAGCTTAATGACAGTTTCTCTCAAACGCCGTTGTGCATATCTAAGTGCCTATTTTACTTGATTACGTTATAGGTCATTCCTAGCAAGCCTTCCACCACCTCAGTACTCACTATGTCCACATGCAATGGAATTCATTTACATATCAAAGTATCACAGTAAGTACAATGCTGTGCAGTTCTTCATATTTATGCAAACAAAACTGTCTTACTACTTCTTCCAAAACTAAGTCTTACTGCTATAGCTGCTGAGCAGCACCCGGCACATCACACAGCCAAACACACGTAGCTGCGTTGACAAAGATAACGGCTGTCCCCCATGTCTTGAGCTGAATAGCAGAAGAAGACAGAAATTACACAGGAGAAGCTTACCGTGGCGTCCTGTCTGTTGTCTTTACCTTCATTGTTGTTTTATTGAGCAATTTTAGGCACGTCTGCAGTTGATGTGCACCAAGTAGCTCAACCAAACTCTCCAATACTGCACAGCAGGACAACACTTACCAGCTAAAACATGGGCCTTCAATTATTCAATTTTATTGAATGAAATTCCAACGTTTCGTTTGCCTATATGGTTTGAAACCGATTGCATTTCTCTTATTTTGTTTGCCGTCTTTCTGTACTTTAACGGAAACGTTTGTCTTTTAAGACAGCTCGCTGTTTGATAGATCATCATCGCCATCGTAATCATTGTAACTACGCCCATAACTAATTCCGAAAATTAACTAGAGGGGACTCCAGCAGTGCGATCGTTCAGCGACATCGAGAATGATGGGCAGTACACGGATTTGCCTAGCCTTCCTACTTGCGGACGGCGAATCGCACTTGTGGCTTTTCGGTTTCGTTTGAAAGGAAAAAACAAACCCCTTAAAGTTCGTGTCCTGATTTGAAAAGAAAAGCCCAGAAAAAAATTGGTGAAGTGCAACCGCTGAAAATTTGCTGATTTTCGTTTCGTGAGAAAACAGCTCCAAGCTACACGAACACACGTGGAGCTAGAAGAACAGATTGGACAAATCCATGTACTACCGATCATTCCCATGCTCGCTGAAGCACCGGGCGTTGCAGCTCTCCTAGACACTAGCGTCAGAGTTCGCTCTATATAGTGTATTTAGGAAAGTGTATGGCTACGCTCACTGCAAGGCATAGGCCTCTCACATGTTACACAAATAGTACTGGTCTTGCGCTTTCGGCTTTCACATCGTACCTGTAAACTTGCTTATCTCATGTGCCTACCTAATTTTTATCTCTTCCTCGCACGTTTGTGCTGTCTTAGAATCCAGTCAGTTACCCTTATGGCTCGTGGTTATACTGCCTAAATAGGCGCCACTTTCTTGACCCATGTTTATTTACTCTTGACTTCAACTATGATATGTTTGACTCCCGTTTGTTCCCTGACGCACTCTGCTGACCCATCGTACGAAAGATGGCAATGATTCATTAGAGAGGGCTCTGTTAGTAAAGCAGAGATGAAGCAAACAAGCAACAATGAGTAAAACACAGTTTCTATATCCAGCCAGAGCCACGATAAATCGCATGGATTCGACAACGTGCATGCAAATGTTAGGACTTACAGTTCGCAGTTCTTTGTGTCAAGTTTGTCCTCTGTTGCAGGAACGCCTGCTGTGAAGAAGCGAAATAAAAATTATAAGAATATAGAACAGTCCACTCATTACGAGGTTTAATATTATAAGTATACAATGCAATAAAATGTGATATGTCGACGAACGAGAACAAAGGACAGTGCTCGTTTACTTCATCTGTTAGCCTTTGCTTCAGCGCAGTTCTACATTACATAGTCCTGTAGTCCTAATGCATTCTTAATTTGCCGGTGAGAACTACAGCTGTACCTATTCGATCATTTCGCGTTTTCCCGTTTTCTGGCTGTTGCAGTAGTGTTTTGAGCAGGGTTTATTGCGGTATTTGCATTCAACAATGGTTTAATCAGTCGCCCTGTCATGGTAGTCTCGTGGCTGAGGCCCTCGGCTGTTGACCTGGCGGTCATTGGTTTGAATACCGGCAGCGGCAGCTGCATTTTCGATGGAGGCGATTTTACTGTAGGCTCGTGCGTTCTGATTGGGGCGCACGTTAAAGTACCCCGGGGGGTAAAAATTTCTGGAACATTTTTCTACGCCGTCTCTTATAATCATTTGGTGGTGATAGACGTTAAACCCAACATAATATTATTATGTACCAGTCGAGCAAGGCGTTGAATTATCTAAAGTTGATTGATTTAAAGCCACTGGAGACCGGCCAAGCGCACACCTCTAAACAGGTGTTTCTTCCTCACGAACATTTAAAGATACATTAAAGGAGCATATCAATTATATTTTAGGGACAATTTCAAGCAATAATGTCATTTTGTGACTCAGGAGTGCAGCAGTCAAAAAACGTTAAGGACTGACTTTCTCCGTAGAGAAACACCTGTTCAACACATCAAAATGCTGCCAAAGCGCAAGGAGCCGCATGTATGATGAACTGTCGACGATAATCTCATACATGAGATTATCGTCGCATTAGGGGGTACTAGTGGGGGCAAGCTACATCAGGGGGTACTAGTAGTGGTAAGCTACATTTCAACTTTATAACTGGTGCTTCTGTAGGTTCTAGGATCAACTCAACAAGTGGCATCGTGTGCATCACCTTGAAATAACGTTCTGAAACATTCGCGAAGGTTTCTATGTATTCGGCGTAGATAGTGTGAAGACATAGCCCATGTGCGAATTTTAGTCTAATACACACGGTAATGTTCCAAAAAAGAAAACCTGAGGCTTCTCAGAATTAGGCTTACAGCATTACAAAATCTAAGATATTTGTATTTAGCATGTCTTGAAAAGCTCTCTGAAGAGTCCATTGTCCTCTGTTTTGTAGTGTACAATTCTCAGATATTTCTGGCAAATCACTTCTATTATTACACTTTTGGGGAAATTGCCTAATTACAACTGCAAACTTCCTCTTGACTCACATTTAAATTTGACGTTGTCATGACGAGGACTCTAAGCGGTAAATGCGTATTAAAATTTAGAGCAAATATTATTATAGGTGGCTGCGGTTTATGTAAATATGAAGATGCCGCTGTCAATTCTCCTTCATTATTGAGGACACATGGTTATCATGGTGGTACCAAGTATATAATCACAAATTAGCAAGTGCTACTCACAACATTTATTATCATCATGTATTCTTATTAAGCAATGACACCGAATACCAGGTTGCGCAAACGTTTTTTTGTTTTTTAAGTGGATATGTGCATCATAATATCACACTACACTCTATACGTTGCTTAGACCACTTGCAATCGCGAGAAAAGAAGTCTACGCTCAAGGACTCATTTTGTTAGTGAGACACAATATTAATGAAATCTAACAGACAATCATGCCAAGGTAAGTATAGGGAATGTCAGTAATAATGTAGCTATGCGAATGAAAAGAAAAAAAATTGGCGAAAGGATGACATGCCGTGGGCAGGGACTGAGCCTGTGACCGTCAAATAAGGCACCCGATTCTCTACTAATTGAGCTACGTGGCTGCTATCTCCCGCCTGTTTTATGGGGTACGTAGGTGCATTAAACGTGGGAGCATCAGTCAGCGCCGCAGAGTAGGCATAAGGTGAGTGTGCAACACTTTTTTTTGCCTGTTTGGTGTCACGTAGCGCATGCTCCTATTATAAGCTGGCAGCTAACCAATTATCCTTCGTGCTCTACCTCAAGGCACCAAGTCTGCCAGATAGAGATCCTCGCTCTGAATGAAGCATTGAAGAGGACTTTTAAGGGTTCGCTTTTTTTTCTTTAAGTGCGAATGCACTTTATAAGCGACCCTGAATCCGTCGTCCACGGTGTGCCTCCTCCTCTCCCCTAGCAACGGCGCGACAAGCGGAGAGGAGCAACTGTAGCAATGGCGCAGCGACGTCACACACCACGTGATCGCACGCGCTCCGCCCTCCGCTCTGTGGCTGCGCGCGCCCGCGCAGGCACGACTCACTCGAGATCGGAAGTCGTCATAGGTATAGATCCATCGCAGGCATCAACCTCGACTGTGATACCTCCAACAAAGCAATCGAATGCGTACAAAGCAATCGTACAAAGCACAATGTACAAAGCGCAATCGTACAATCGTACATTGTACAAAGCAATCGAATGCGAGCCCTGCATGCGTCGTTGAAGATGTCGCGCCGGTTGAAGACAAGGCAGCGTGGAGAAGGGCCCGTGATGCCGAGTGCAAGCGGGCGAAGCGGGCCACGGATATATCATTATAGTCCAATTTACTCTCAGATATACGCGTAAACTCACCAAGATTTCCCGAGAGGGTCTAATGGTTCCTGGGAATCGCAATGTGATCACAAGGGGTAGTTTACTTTAACTCACTGGCGAATGCCAACGTATTTTAACTTCACTCTTCCTCATAGCATCACCCCGTGTATTCGCACTTAACCATATTCACCCTCGGGGAAATGCTTGGGAGTTTTTTTTATGGGTAGTGTACACTTCTAATGTGATTAACAGACATTCGACCCACAGAAAGTTAGGGGAAGGTATGAGATATATTTGTAATGTATATGTGGAGAGTGAAAAGATGGCGACCAGATAACTTGCCATGGGCAGGAATCGAGCCTGCGACTTCCGATTAGCACGTTCGATGCTCTACCAACTAAGCAACCACTCTGGCTATCCCGCGTCCACTTTATGGGGAATGTATATGAATTCAATGTGAAATGGTAGTCAGCGCCGCCAGTAGCCACGAAGGTGATTTCTAACACAGAAAATGAGCTCTTAAACGTACACTTCTTTTCTTTATTTATAGCGAGGGTCTCGTTCTGCCAGACTTGGTACCTTCAGGTAGTATACGCGAGATTATCAGTCAGCTGCTAGCTCGAAATAAGGAGCGCTATGCAGGATCGGCCGAGTTTCGCCCGAGTTCATGAAACTCGGGATATTCCCAAGCTCAGGCGACACCATTTTATGAACCAGCTGACTGTGCGAAAAAGTCTTACACCCCTGCGTTTCATTGGTTACGATGAAACCAGTCATCACGACAAGGACGGTTGACTAAGTTGAGCGATGTTTACAAACCTGAAACATCTTCTTTCATTTGTCTGTCGTTCCACTGAGTGCCGGAGTGCACCCTGTCATGACAGGGGAATGAGATTGCAAGAAATGCCCATCACCTGAGCTCTCTGAAGCGGTGCTTGTCGACGAAAACGCTGTCTGCGTCCCACAAGAGCATGCACGAACTCTCCCAAGTTCACTGCAAGGAACGCGCAGCGACGTGCCAGCGACACGCGGTCCGCGTCGCACACGAACGGTGCGACACGCAGTCTGCATTTAAGGAGAAGCGAGTGCACGGACAGGGGATAAAAAATGGGCAGATTCCACGTACAGCAGGAATCGATGATATGTGAAGCGCGAATGAGAAGTGTTGATATGTGACTTGAAAATCCGCACAAAGTTACGAGGTGGAGGTAAATGATGCCGTACATGACTTCCGTGTCATGATTATCATGTTTGGATGTGTCGTTTACCCTAGTCATCTATTCACGTCACGTAACACCAAATTTGGTATATGTGGAGCTAGCAAACCGGCTGCGAGCGCATCATATGAAGTGCCCAATATACTCCAATGTAGCGTTGACGCGCGTCCACGCTGGGCACTGTGACGCAACGTTGGCAATACGCGAGCACTCTATAGGCCCGACGGCAACCGCCGCGAAATGCGACATGCTGTTTTTTGCGCTGAATAGGACAACACTGCGTCTCCCTCTTTTCATGACGAACGAATGCCGGACGTACTGAAACGCGCACGCGTCAAAGCAACGCCGCGCGGCGCGCATCTGCGAGTATATGGCAGGACCGGCGCCTGGCGTGGCAACGCCGCCGTAATGCGACGAAATGAATGCCGGCTTGCACGCGCACCACGTCTCCTCGAAATGTATTCGCGCCTCGACTGTGGCATGCAGTCATGTTCTCACATGAGAAGCATATCATGGTTATCATGTTTGCACCAATCAGATACCTTCGTGATCCATTGACGTCACGTAATACCAAATTTGGCGTACTTGAAGCTAGCTAAACGGCAGCGAGAGCATCATCACTGTGGCATGTCGTCATGTTGTTACACGACACGCATGTCATGATTATCATGTTTGGATGTGTCATTTACCTTTGTCGTCCGTTCGCGTCACAAAATACCGAGTTTGGTACAAGTGAAGTTAGCGAAACAGCCGCAAGCGCATCATGAGCGTAGCATGCAGCGACACGCATCTAAGATATATCATGTTCGCACCAGTATTACACCTTCGTAATCAATTCAAGTCGCGTAATACCAAATTTGGTATATGTTACTTAGCCAAACGGCCCTGAGCGCATCATGAGCGTGACATGTAGTCTTGTTGTTACATGACACGCATGTCGTGATTTTCATGTTAGGGTCTGTCGCTTGTGTTCACCTTGCAAATATGCCATACCTTACGAGTTTTGCAACATGCTATGTGGACGAAATCACCGCAAGTGCTGCAGCAACATGAAATGTAAATCATGGCATTCATTACTATACATATCATGATTTTCATGTTATGTCTAGTCAAATATGTTTTCCATGCAGTCATGTTATGCCATACCAAGTTTGGTATTGATACCATTATCGAAACGGCCAGGAGAGCTAATGTCGTAGGCAGCTAGATAGATAGATAGATAGATAGATAGATAGATAGATAGATAGATAGATAGATAGATAGATAGACAGATAGATAGATAGATAGACAGATAGATAGATAGATAGATAGATAGATAGACAGATAGATAGATAGATAGATAGATAGATAGATAGATAGATAGACGGATAGATAGATAGATAGATAGATAGATAGATAGATAGATAGATAGATAGATAGATAGATAGATAGATAGATAGATACGCTCAAAGTCACTGAAGTTAGCAAAGAAATGCTTCTCATTTAAAAGCGCGTCGCATATGTGCAGCGGTGCGCTGTCTCTCTCTGTGGCCGCGTAGAAGGCACCGCATCAAATGCATGACTGTCACACCGGCACCATCACAGTGACGAGTTGAACTTGGGCCTTCTCAGAATCAACGAGTTTGTATCCCAGTTTACGCGTCGGTGAGTTTTATTGACAGACGCCCGTGGCAAAAAAAAATTGCCCGCAGCTTCCCTCGGGGGAACACTGAGGAGGATGCGGAGCATATATTGGTTAACGGGGTGTTAAAGTGCGACTTACTTGGGTCGATGGCTAAATTGGTTAACGTGGTTGTGAAATGGGGTGTTAAATTGCGACTTACTTGGGTCCATGGCTAAATTGGTTAACATGGTTGTAGGAGGGGGTGTTAAATGAGTGAACACGTACACACGTATGCGAAAGGGCGGCGCTGGTCGAAGGGACGTCGATCATTGTGTTTGTGGATTCGTTGGCATTCATTTCACCGCGACCTTGGACGTCGATGCGCCGTACAAACCAACCGACGAGCGGCAACTGAGCGAGCGAGCGCCGACCTTGAGTATATATACAGCGCGACGGCGCATGCACTGTCAGCTGTTGAATGTTCTCGAAGCGCGATGGCGCATGCGCGTCCACTGGAGAATCAGGAGAATTGTAGAATGTTCTCGAAGGGGAGAAGCGCGCGTGGCACAGATGGTGGGTGACGGTGCATGCGCGCGTCAGCTGTCGAATGTTCGAGAAGAGGGAGAAGCGCAACGGCGCATGCGCGCGCGTCAGCTGCCGATGTTCTCGAAGCGCTACGGCGCATGCGCACGCGTCAGCTGTCGATGTTCTCGAAGCGTGACGGCGCATGCGCGCTACATTATACAGCTAGCGAATGTTCGTGAAGAGGAGAAGCGCACGCGGTGTGTAGAGGAGGAAGGGTGCACAGATGGTGGAGGAGTGAAGCGCGCGCGGTGTGTAGAGGAAGAAGGGATGCACAGATGGTGGAAGAAGGAGGAGGAAGCTTGCGGACGGCGCCGCACTACAAGGCTCGAGTATTAGATGCTCCGCATCTAATATCGAGTCCCCCCCCCCCTTTTTGCTCTTGCGGAGAAGCAGTGCTCACGCCGCAACGCCAGCGTGCGCACTCTTCATCTACCAGCTGAATGCAGGAACAGCGCAACCTAGAAGTAGTTACTTCGTAACTACGGCAGCGAAAAAACAAAGACAGATAAGAGCGCCGTTGAAAGTTAGCGTTCTTTTCTGTCGTTGTTTTTTCGCTACCGCAGTTACGAAGTTACTACTTCTAGGTTGTGCTGTTCCTGCATTCAGCTATGTCCTACCAACTTGCCCAAGTTTCCACGCTTTATAACGTCATCGACCAGCTTTATTGTGCAGAGAATGCACATACGCACGCAGAAGTAAACGCTATAGGGAGATTTAGAACAGCTAGCCCTTGCGGTGCGGTCACTGCCACTGCGCATGCGTCATAACGGGATCCACCATTCGCGCTTGTGGCCCACCCGCAGAAACTCCAAAATAGCGTGCGGCGATCATGCCCGCGAGGCCCGCAAAGAGCTGTGAGTAGCTCCAGTACATTTGGATTGGCGGTCGGGACGAAAGTCCTACAGTTTGCCCTAGGGGAAGCAAATGCAATTCTAAAGCTCATATGGTGCCTGCAACTAAAGCAACGCCCACAACACCTGCAAACGTTATTCTAAACCTCCGTATGTCTCGTATTAACTTTCACCATGCCCAGGACATATCCAATCACAGCCGCGTTGCCGACAAGATGCGAGCGCCCTTGATGACCACCTGCTCTTACATTATCCGCAACACTTGATAGAAGCGAAACGAGCAGCATCAGAGGGCTGCGTGTGCAGCCTTGCTGACTTCGAGAGTAGAAATTTCCATGCTACAGGTGGAATGACAGAACCTGTGCAAAAGAGGATATACGCCCATTGAGTTTTCTAAAATTAACTAGAAAGGACTGTGTCACTGCGATCGTTCAGCGACCATGGGAATGATGGGTAGTACACACATTTGCCTTGTCTTCGTACTTGCGGGTGGCGAATCGTACTTGCGGCTTAGTTTGTTCCTGTTTTTTCCGTTTGTTTTGAAAAAAAGATTCAACCCTTTTGAACTTCGTCACTCAATTGGGAAAGGCGTCCTAAAGAATAAGGTAGTGAAGCACAACCGCTCAACATTTGCTGATTTTTGTTTCGTGAGAAAACAGCTCTAAGCCATACGAACACACACGTAGCCAAAAAACAGACCAGAAGTACGAAGATTAGACAAATGTGTGTACCCATCTTTCCCGTGCTCGCTGAAACACCGTGCATTGCAGCTCTCATAGACAATAACGCCAGAGTTTCCTCTAGTGCATATTGGGAAGCTCTATGCATACGCCCACGAACACGCCGGCGGGAGGCACGTGTTGAGTTGGCGAAAATACCGCCCCACAATCCCGCTGACGTCGCGGCACTGCTAAAATGTTGAGTGAATGGTGGCACTGACAGGCTCACACGCGGTGTTTCATTGACAATCGTCGCAAACGTCCCAAATGTGCTTCCAATGCCATGTGCGTCTGCACAGCCATTTTTATCAACGCTGCTATCACGCATTCCGCACTGTCTTCATGCCAAGGCCGCCGCACTCAGAGCAAACTCGGCTGCCTGAGAAGTTCGGGTCATCCTGCACTGCACCCAAGATTATGTGTTACGTGACGCCTAACAGGCAGAAAAACAGTGTTCCACACACACCCAATCACTACTGGCAGCGCTGACTAATGCTCCCACGTTTAGTACACTTACATACCCCGTAAAGTTGATGGGGAAATAGCCGCCATGGTAGCTCCATTAGTGAAGCATCGGATACGTTATTCGAAGGCGCAGGCTTGGTCCCATCTCACGTCAAGTTATCATTTCGCCCACTTTTCTTTCTCCTTTTTTACATTACAACTGCTTCTAGTTACAGCCCCTGTACATTCCTTGGCATGATTATCGGCAAGATCTCACTAGTATTACATTTACAAGGCTTCTTTTACTGCACAAACAGTACCTCCGCGCAGTTGTTGTTTGGTAGAAATTATAACAGTAAATACCTGAACAAACTTAACGTTAGTGTGAAAAATTGTGAAAAATTATGTATGTGTCCTTTAAGCACAGCACAGCTTCAACCATGCTTTCCGCTTTACTTTTCTCTAGGTGGTTCAGTTCAAGCGTAATAATTAGACTAAGCATTGTATCAAACTACGTAACGTAGTGGTACACCAAACTTGTCATATTTTCTTATCAAGTTTTCTGAATGAGAAATTGAGCTAACTTATAGCCCTAGGGCCACATTGTACTGGGCGCTTCATTTCTAACGCACACCTAAGAGAACCGCTATTTATCTTGAGCCAATATTTTATGTATCACCAAGTCACCCTTCTGCGATTCCCAAGGAACTTTTTTTTGAATTTGAAGTTATTACTCGGCAGCAGAACGGGCTGAAAACGGTATTCTAATCATTTTTGCAATACACCTCATTGGTCACTGACCTGCTTGATTGAGAGAAAAAGTAGCCGCAGAAGCATTGAAAGGAATTTTCTGCTTGTGGCTATATCAATAAAAAAAGTAGGGTTCCCGTTTTTAGAACTTGGCACGCCATCACACAAAGGTCACCTCCCTGGCGGCAAGCTCGGCTGGCAGCAAGTCTCAAGTTTACTCAGAAAGGTTGGCTTTGGTCATCTGAGTACCGTTCAGGATCTTTGATACCTAAGTACAAAGAAACTGCGGTCAACTTCTTTGAAAGAAATGTATACTTATAAAATTTATCAAATGTTTGAGTTGTCTTGTGGAGTCATGCAAACCCGAGAATTTTTCAAAAATGTTCTGTATTTATTGGATGACTATCTATGTTACGGCTTTAAAAAAAGTCGCTTGCAGTCATAAAAAAGCTAGTTGCGATGCGTTTTGCCTTTCGGACTAAGCAATCGTGGTGCATTGGAATTAGGAGATAGTAATTTTAATAAAGAACAAATGCAGGACATTTTGGTGAGTGCATATTTATGTTTAAGTATTATTCCTAATGCACCACAGTAAAACTATACCATCCAGGCAGTGACAAGAATAATTAGGTAGGGCAAGTGATAGAGGACGAAGTGACAGAGGTTATATAAAGAACAGCTGGCCCGCAGCAGGTTCGTTGTCTCTTAGTCTTATTCCTTTACGATGTCGCAATCGGTTAAAATGAAGCCTTAAAGTAGACACCACCATTTTAAAGCACGTATTTTTCCGTTGAAATAATTAAAAATTATATTAGGACCATGTGTGCTATTTCTTTTTCTAAAATCTGGGTGGCGGCAGCCGCAGAGCCGGCTAGCTTGTACAAGCTTGGCTTACAATAAAGAAACCATGTTGTGCTTTACGGGATTGCCTTAAAACACTGTGAAATTTTGTTATGCATCACGTCACACTCATGGAGATGCTATGTGATAGATTTACGCAACCGACTCACAGGAGAGTAGCACACTTCCTTGCTTCGCTATAAACAAATTTAAAAATACTCGGCAGAATTCAAGTAACTTTGGAAATTGACGTTACGCGAAGCATGCGCAGAGAAGGGGACCTTGTGGTAATGATATTATTAAGCAAAACTTTCCTAAATGATGCTAATTTTTGTACGATTGTTTATATGTTGAACCGTCGCAGATGTCTATATAACCAGTTGTGTGTACTTGCACAATGATACCAACACGAACATGAGTATTAACAGCAGCCGACGCGGTATGCTTATTTGAAGTGCTGGTGCTTACAAGGATGGTAACGCTGGACACTAATAGATAAATCAACTTCAGCGGATGACACCTACAACTACAGTTGACGTCAATTTGACGTGACGGCCGTATCATCGGAGTACACTTGTAATGTTTATAAAACTGCATGGCCAGCACTGTAACCACAATAAAAGTGTGAAGAATATTAAGGTTTCTTTGAAAAAGTAGTTCCGATACCTGGCGTGGCTCTGTGGTAGAACGCCTGAATGCCACGTAAAATGGTAGGGTTCATTTTTAGCTGGGATCCTGACAATATTCACTACATTCAGCACGTCAAGTGAGCTTTTTCTTAACGTTAACGCGTTAAATCAACCTTGTGGGTTATCGCCATTCCTGGGTAAATAAGTGTCAATAACCTGTGGCACGTACCCGCCTACCAGTGGCAGATAACTTCCCGAGGGTATGTGCCAGTTTCTGGCGCAAAGGGTTTGATGACGTGCGTGACAAAATTATGATATTATTTCATTACTGAACATCGCGTCATAATCGTGAAACCTCTCGTAATTATTTTCGTTCATACCAATTGAGGGGTTTTGACTAGAGCACCTAGACGTAAGTGGCTATATATATATATATATATATATATATATATATATATATATATATATATATATATATATATATATATATATAGACATAATTTACAAGTGCTTGCAGTAGGCAAAAATGCTTTGCATTTATTGTCATCAGAATTTTAGCTTCCCTGTTCAATGTATTCTGCGTAGTGAGTATCACAAAGCACTAAAATACTTTCACCACACGCCCTGGTCTTGAGTGAGAGCTTTATGAACTGACGTAGAAATCCGTGAATCCGTGAACACGGGTTGTGTTCTCTAGCCGTCGTTTCAGCTCGTGAAGTGAAGTGGTTTTTTTTTTTAAGGCTGGAACTGATTTTCTTAGCGCAAGTGTGTGTGTTTTGTGTCCATCCCTCGAATTCATAGAAATGATTATGAAAGGGAACTGTGGAGGGGGGTTTGTGGGTGGGGGAGAAGCTCCCATGACGAATCGTGCGATTCAAGGGGAAGATTTACTGTGGGAATAAAAGTATAACACACTAGGGCTGAGGAAATACGTTACCGCCCAAAAAAAAAAAACACAAGTTCTTTGTCAAAACGTTGATTCAAGCAAACAACTCCTCTTGACAGATGTTTCAGCGTACGTTTGCGTTTTCCAATCAATCTAATTTTTTTGGACAACATGTGCTACAACGTGCAAAATAAGAAAAGAGTGCTTCAATAACGCTATTAGGCCATAGAGAGTTCCCACTGATAGGAAACTACAATATTTTGATACACACAATGGTGAATTTTTTTTTGCACTGTAAAGTTCCGTTGTCAGTGACGCTTACCTCGCTATCATCGTTTCGTAACATAGGCTGAATCCTTCAAAATGCAAAAATAAATGTCGCGTTAGCCAAGAACATGTTCGTGAAAAATCAGTGCGAATAGGACGCAGCACAAAACGGGAAGGGCACAAATCAAGCACTGTAACAACTGAAGTTTAGTGAAAAAAAAATAATGCACCTATAACCAACACTAGCATACGCGAAAATTGATACAAACAACACTAGCCCCGCCGTGGTGGTCTAGGGGCTCGGCTGCTGACCCACAGGTCGCGGGATCGAATACCGGCTGCAGCGGCTGTATTTCCAATAAAGGCCGAAATGTTGTAGGCCCGTGTGCTCAGATTCGGGTGCACGTTAAAGTACCCCAGGTGGTCGTAATTTCCGGAGACCTCCACTACGGCATCTTTAATAATCATATGGTGGTTTTGGGACGTTATACCCCGCATATCAATCAATAAATTGATGAACAACACTAGGTAAACACAGAAAACTTAGGGGACGTCAAATAATTTATTAGGCATGCGCAGCTCGCAACATCGTAAATAAACGGGCGGTTCAGGTATGCATTGATCTCCCCACCCCCTTTTTTTTTCTTCGTAAAAAACACTTCAGCGACTTCACGAGCTCTTTTTTATTGGGCTTCTAAATTCTGACAGTGTAACTGAAGAAAGCTTGACACCTACACGACCTCTATTTGGCCAAAAAGTGTGATGCGGGCGTTCTCTTTACAGTGTTATTGTGCTGGCGAAGTCTTTTTTATGCATTTACCGGACTGGCGTAAGTAGGGCCAAACTTTTCGGCAGGAGAGGGAAGGTCAATATGAAGCACCAATAAAGGTGAAAATTGTGGGATTGTGGTAGTAACAAAGAAACCTACGCCTGCTGTTCCTCCAGCCCCGTGTTCAAACGCAGCTTAAAGTTAACGAATTTTCAAGTTTCAAGAAAGTAAAACACTGACATTAAAAGTTTTATCTGCTTTCTTAAGCTGATGTAAAAGTCGGAAAACGTAAGGCATGACTATATTTACGGGGCTGATCACGTGACTCTGTCGCTTTAACCAAATAGGATTTTCTCTTCAGAATTAGTGTTCACTTATTAATCAAGAATCTACGCCAATGTTGGTGCTACGGCATACTGGAAGTAGAATATACTATTTAATATGAAATCTGGCATCATGGAATTGTAAAACGACACTAACAAGGTACTATTGAAGGATTTTTCGCAGGTAGGGATTCAAATAGCCACTCAGTAATTTCATGCTTGTCTTCTCTCTAGTTCAGCTTTTAGAAGCAAATTTATATGCATAAATATCCACGAAGCGCATGCACAGTTTCATTATTATCCATTAAGGATCCTTTTTTTTCAGACAACGTCAACTTTTTTGTACGCTGGCTCGGGACACGGTTTGTACTCACAAACATGTTGATAAGGACTGATGTGCCCAAGACAGGGGCAGAAAAATTAACGTAAACAGACGAAGCGCAAACTAGCAACAGTTTATTCGCTATAAATGTGACCTGATTTGTATCGACGTCTAACGCTCATTGCGCATTACGAAGAAAAGCAAGGACAAACAGCACACACGTGTTGCTCTAGTGAGATATACAATTTCTTCAGCTGGTACAGGGATAGATGACATGCCGATGCATTTAGGTTTGAGACATGATCTATTGTGAGCTTCCATGATTAGGTGTGTTGCTCATTTATGTTCTTTGCGATTACAATTTTCAGATTAAGCTGAACTTCAGCTTGGGCGTTTCGGTACGACGTAGTGAAAAAACAAACAGCGCGAAAAACAAGACACCGGACAAAGAAGTACTCATGAAGAGCACTGTGAACGGTGAAACAATTGAAAGGGCCCAATGTACTAGAAATAAATGCAGCTAAACCGGTTGCTTGGGCATATTTGTACGACATAGTGAAGAAAGAAACAGCGCAAAAAAAACGAGAGTTCAGACGAAGAAGTATACATCAAGAGTGCTCTGTATGTGTAGTTCTTCGTCAGGTCTCTAGTTTTTTTCACGCTTTTTTTTCCTATATCAAATTCAGGTTTGCAACAAAATCAGGTGTCCCTGTTTTTTTTGTACATATAAGCCCCACCAAGCTGAATCGCCAAGAAGCCCAAGCTGGAACCCTCCTTGAAACTGAAAACATCCACATTTTCTCCGCAAATCTGAATACAAAGCCAGCCCACATTTGTGAAATCTTCGACTTACATGGCATTGCTGCAAGACTTGCGGCCGTTTCAAAACATGTCGAGGACGCTGCACCAAGAGCACTCGTTGCCTGCTGGATCGAGGATGCCTGGCAGACCTTTTCACAGATTTCCTGGAGTGACTGCGGGACTCTTCTAGCGTCTTGACATTTACAGATCGGCTGCTGTCTCTCCGCGGCCGATTCATCCGTCTGTACATATAAAAAGGTGCAAATTCAAAAAAGAATATTAAGCATGTCACAGTATAGGCCACATTACTAAAATCAGTCCAGAAAATGAAGCTCTAGAAATGAGCCAGCAAAGACAACTCAACATCATGAGCTTTCAGTTGTGACATAACAGTGTTTAGGCCCACATTTAGGTTGTCCTGTCATAAAAAATGCCACCGTCTTTTCATTTCAGAATATCAATATATTAAAGAGATACTTAGAAAAATAAACATATTCACTTGAGAAGATAGCTTAAAAGATCATGAGCTTTTGAAAATTAAAGTAGGAGCATATGATCTTGAAAACAGGTGAACAATATTCCATGAATCGCAAATAGTTCACAAGAACACTGAACAAATTAGACTACTTGCACGTTACTTTGGCAATTGTTGAACGCGTTGGACACAGTTTTACGACAAAAACTACACCTATCTGTGCATCTGCTGTCACTACGACAACGTAACTAGTATCACTAGCTCTTGATGTCAGTGTCATGAAGGCACAAAGATAAATAAAGTTGAACGAATTGTTATGATGCCCACTTAAAGTATGCTGATGAAGAAGCACCCTTTGTTGGAGTAGTTGGTGCATATTTAACGAAAGGAATAAGGCGCAAACGTGACGGACACAACAAAGGACACAAAAAGGCATAAAATCAGTGGCTAGTAGGCGTTCGTTCATGTCCCTTCTTGAGTATGCCTCGTTTGCGCCTTATTCCTTTCGTTAAACTGGTATGCAAAGACTGATATAAAAGTTTCTGAAGGCAAAGCCATAGATGCCTTATGAAATACGAAATGCGACGGTAGGTGCAAAAACTAAGGATGGGAAAATGATTAGTATGTCATCATGACACTTTAAGATGTCATAGTAGCGACCCAGTATGCAAAAGTCTGTGACGTCATCAGTAGGCCATCATGACTTCATTATGGTGGCACAGAACGTGACATCCCTTCATGACGTTATTTTATTATACCATCCATTGTCAGAGGTGCACGGATCCCAGAGAGATAGCAAAATCACGTGAGTTCAGAAATATTTAGGCATTAAAATAAAACTGTGTGACTTTTTATCCTTTCAAATGGGGAGCTATGGCTTACACTGAAAAAGACGGGGTGTGAAGAGGGGCACTATTCAGGTGAATGCGTGGTAGAACGAGGCTGCATTAGGATAGCTGAAAAGTGTAATGGTTTTCGTGCCGTACCTGAGTAGAAGCTTCTGGCAGTACTTGGCCGGGAGCAAGGACACTTGATTGTGACCTGGACGTGCATATTGTCGTGCTGGTGGCCACTGCAGGAGATCACTGACGCAGCCGACGGAGGCAGAGGCTTGCAACTCGGTTGACCAGCCGCAGCGTAGTCAGCCTGCGGTGGTTTGGCCGGCGTGGGTTCCCCAGAGTCGCAGACATCACTTATGGACCCCAGGCGTTGCGTCAGTTCACCCATTAGGCGCTCGTGAGTGGCGGCAGTATCCGGAACCTGACTATAACTCATGGTACGAGGGCTGACGCACAAGCTGTTCGCTTCGTATTGTTACTCCCGTTGAGTATTGCACAAGCCAGGTGCTAAGGTTAATCAGGCGCTCGTCAGTGGGTTTCAGCTGCCTGATTTCACATAAAAAAGGTAACACAAAGTACAATTACTACGCTGAGTTCCTTCATGAAATTCTTACAGATGTATTGTGTTTAGTCGCATTCAAGTCAGTTTCCGCACACGTATCAAATGCAAAGCATTTCTTCGTGTAATGCAAGCAGTTTCCACGTCTATCTATCTATCTATCTATCTATCTATTATCTATCTATCTATCTATCTATCTATCTATCTATCCATCTATCTATCTATCTATCTATCTATTATCTATCTATCTATCTATCTATCTATCTATCTATCTATCTGTCTATCTAGCTATCTATCTATCCATCTATCTATCTATCTATCTTTCTATCTATCTATCTATCTATCTATCTATTTATCTATCTATCTATCTAGATGCTTACGTCTGGGGGTTCTCATGATCCCCCCCTTGACTTGTCGAGAATCAAAATTAGTACGGGAGGGTAAGTTGGTTTCACGAAAATAACACGCTAATCAAGAATCATATTGCAATTACGTCAGGTATGTCGTCAAACACTTCCCGTTAAAGAGTGGCACATAGCCGCAGGCGGCCATAACCACTGGTATGCGGGTATGTGCCACAGGTGATTGGCACTTAGTATCTACACAAGAACGACAAGAACACACATGAACAATTAGAACGCGTGAGCGTTAAGAAAAACTTGAAATTGGCAGTGGGAATACCATGAATAAAAACAGTAAATGTCAGGATCCCAGAAGGAACTGAATCCAAGCATTATGCGTGAAAGTCAAGAATTCTACCAATGAGCCACGCCATATTTTGCAACTACGTTTGAAAGAGACCTTATTGTTCGTCAAGCATGAAGTGTGGTTGTAGTGAAGGCTATCCAAATTTATAAACATTGTATATGTATTCTTATGATAAAGAAGTCACGTGAGTTGTCTTCAGTCATTATGCGCTGAATTCATTTATGTAGCAATGTCCAGGGCAACCACTCTCGCGTGCACCAGCGCTTCATATCAGCTTATCGCTTCTCGTGTTGCTAATACTGATGTTCCTGTTGGCTTTGTAGCACAATTCCAACCGAGTGTTCATATAAACATCTGTGACTCTGCAACATATCTTGGTGCGTGCTACATTTATACAGATATTTAGCGCCATCTCATGATATGTCGTTCAACAAGATAGTTACAACACAGTCACTTTCCCTTCGCCTGCTTCGAATAACATTTATTCCCATATACGTGTGATCTGCTGAAATATTTCTGCTCTCTCAATGGAACTCGAAACAATCTTCAGGCGTACATAATGGAACGTCGAACATAGCTTCACATATTATTGATACACATCCCACCAGGCAAAATGAAACTGGCGTATCACGCCAGTAGGAACAATCTAAAAGTATTGAAGCTCTTCATGGGATGTCTGTGGAACGCTGTACGCATAAATTTTTCAACCCTTCCGCGAAGTACAGACTGGCTAAGCAAGGCGAATCGTCGAATGCTGTCACTGCTCTTAGGTAATGTACATATAGCATAGCAAGCGGTATGTATATCTATATGCCTTTAAACGACAAGAAGTATTAAGCATATGACAAGTGCGGGAAGTGGCTGAGGTACTTGACGAATCGTCGAAGTGTGTGGGTATACCCTGGCTTCAGTATAAGCTGATCTGCATAAATGGGACGTAAGGGCAGCTAACAAAAGACATGTTCTCGTCTCTTGAAGTCGTACGAATGAAACAAAAATAGGATACTGATTGAAATACGAATAACACCGTAAAGCCCCTGTCTAAATATCTTCCGAATGCTTTGGAATTTTTCCGAATGCATGATTTACGGAATGCACATTCCAGAAACCTAGGTTGTCATAATTCCGCCTCCCTACACTAGGAATACCTGAATGATACGTCGATATCAACAAGTTAAACTTCAGTATTCTTTTTGCAAAACCACAAAGCGGGAAAGAGTGTTTGTGTACAATTGTTTGCCTCTGTATTGTACATAAGTAGGGAATCAGGATTTCAAACACTCCATCATACAACGAAATAGTCCCATTGAATGCTAAAACTATGAAGTTTTTATGACATGCTTGTAGCATAAAATATGCGTATGGCCGAAAAAATGGGGCCCTGTCGACCAGCCCAACTTTCAAATCCTAATGGGTGCACTTTATAGCCCTCATCAACGCTTCCTATTTGAATGGATAATAATTACCAACAGCTTCATTTTTACGTATTTTACTCAGATACAGGCACTCTTTATTAGATGTGAAGCAGACCTTTGACTAGCCTGTGTAACGCTGTCCTTCCATCCTCCCCACTCCCCTCCTCGCAGGTATTGGAGCCGTGCCAAGTACCTCACGCCCTCTGAGCAGTGTACGATGACGTCTCTCTCCCTCGCCTGCCAGGCGTTCGCCACGCGTCAGCTCTCTCCTTTTACCCTCTTCACCACTTGCAACGCTAGAGCCCACTACTCACTTGGGCATTATCTCACCCGCGCCACCTCTCCCCATCTATCGGCGAGAAGAAGCTACGAGTCGGCGGGTGCGCACGCAACACGGCCCTCGAGAACATCGCAGTGCCGACAGTGTGGATGTTCGCGGCGCGATCGCGCTGATGGGCGGGACGGTGCCACGGCATACTTCCCGCTAGTGTGCGCGTACTTTTTCCTATTGTCACCAGCGTTGCAAGTGTTGGCGAAGCCTATCGCACTCGCCAATGGTGACGTGAACACTGGTGAGGCACGAGACTCGGGAAGCCGAACGAAATCGTCAGCAGTGGAAGACCAGCGACTCTGACGAGGTGCGAGTCAAGAACACCGATCGTGTTCGAGAATGCAGATGGTGCGCGGGTAACACCGAGATTCGAGCAGAAGAAGCCGAGCGAAAGCCTCTTAACGCAACCCGTCTCCCGTGTCATTGCGTCTCAAACAAACGTTTACTCGAGTAAACGCTACGCTGAGTTTCGCTTCAAACCGTGCTTTCAGGAACCGCGTCGATGCTCGTTCCGACGGGGTCAACGCCATGCGCACCGCTTGTGCGTCACATCCCATAAGAATTCCCTTCGGGAAGATTGTTTATAGTTTCTTATTTCTGGTCTGGCGAGCAATTTCGAGTGACAGCACCTCGGCAGTAATGGACACCTTTGATACCGCCAAGGCATCATCGCGATCGATCAATTCATTGGAGCAGTTTTAAGGGTCTTATTAGGGGCGAAGCTCCTTATAGCGGCACCCGTTCGTCTCTCGTCGTCGTAGTCGTAGTAGTAGTGTGTAACCAGTCTTAAATTTTGACCTCCAAGGTGGTGCCGGTGGGAGATTTCTTCTGTGCATTGTTGAACAATAAAAGATTTGCAGCGTGCGCGTTAACTAGAAGCCGAATTCTCCTGTCTCTCATTCCGCATTAGCAGCCATTGGCATGCACATTAAGCACTATCTGACAAAAAAGGATTGCTACGTCATACTCGCTGGCCGTAGCCTCCTCGGTTTTAGAAAGGTTGAGCGAGCGTTGGGCCGCAGTGCCATGAATACAGTGAACTAGTGTATGCCATGAACTGGAGGTGGTTAAAGGTGGGAAGTAGGTACAAAGCGCAAGCCATAAGAAAGTGTGCGTGTGCCTCCTCTCGTTCAATCCTTGAAACGTCCGCTGGATGGCCGTGCTCCTATATGAGGAATATATGATGAAAAGATGCGAGATGGTGGTGCTTGGTGCACTGAATAGGTGGACGAACCGACACACAGACAGATGCATGGACGGACGCATGGATGGCTGCACGGACGCATGGACGGACGTAGTAGTGGATGCATGGACGAACGCAAGGACGAATGCACAGATGGACGTGCGGACGCACGAACAGACGCACGGACGGACTGGTGAATGGACGCATGGATGGACACAGACGCAGGCATGGACGGACGAAAGCAAGAACGAATGGACGGACGGATGTTTCGCCCCACTCTCCATCATTCACTCCGTGAATATGCTACCATTTTTTCGAAAAAAATGCTTTTGCACAAAAATTGTTTTCTTGAACAAGTTGCATACTACCATGATACTCGAACTTATGTGGTCAAAGCGACCATGAACTGAAAAAAAAAACGATAAGGTGCGAAGCGTTCTCCCAAACAAATTACAAAATTATAGAAAGTGTTTGAGTGTCAAAATTTAGTGAAAGAACACGACGAAGTCGTAGGCGAATTTTTATTTAAAAAATGGCAGCATATCCACGGAGTGAATGATGGAGAGTGGGATGAAGCATTCGTCCGTCCATGCGTCCGTCTGTGTGACCGTCCATGCGTCTGTTCGTGCGCCCGTCCCTGCGTTCGTTCATGCATCCGCCCCTGCGTCCGTTCATGCGTCCATCTATGCATCTGTCTGTGTGTCCGTTCAACCATCTATTCAACACTTCAAGTCCCACCATCTCGAGTCTTTTTATCATATATTCCCCATATAGAAGCACCGCCATTCAGTGCACATTCCAAGGACTAAACGAGAGGTGGCACACGCACACTTTCTTACGGCTTGCGCTTCGGCTCTACTTCCAACCTTCAACCACCTTGAGTTCAGGGTATATACTATTTCATTGTATTCATGGCCCTGTGGCTCAACGCTCGCTAAACCTTTCTGAAACTAAGGAGGTTACACCCAGCGAGTATAATATAGCAACCCTTTCTTGTCCGATAGTGCTCAATGTACATGCCAATGGCTGCTAATGGGGATCGCAGCGTGCGCGTTGACTAAAAGCCGAATGCTCTCTGATTCCCATTAGCAGCCATTGGCATGTACATTGAGCGCTATTTTTTATTGTTAAACAGCGCACAGAAGAAATCTCTCACCGGCACCACCTTGGAGGTCAAATGTTATACCTATTTCGGGTATGTGCCACTGGTGGTTACGTACTACGAGGGACGCACAAGCCACGCCATAAGGAGCTTAGCCCCTAAATTCGGCTATCATTTCAACTAGGCAAAGCGTGTTGCCTGGATAAAAAGCTGCTCGTATACAAATCAACAAAAAATATTTCCGTGATACGTTGCTAAGTGGGAAGTTTGTTAGCAGCACTGGCCTTCAGCCAAAAAGTTGCCTCTTCCCGATGTATAAGTTACTCAGATATGAGTTTATTGCTGGAAAGGAAGAAGTGTTGTTGTGACTACAAAAACCTTCAGTGAGTAGTAGATATATAGGAGCCTCAATGAACTTTTTAAATACTGCGAGATCTTTTTTTAGATGGTAAAATAGTATCATACTATGTCATCACGTTTTAGCTGGCGATTACAAGTAGCTGCACTAGGTAGATTTTATCCGACGCTGTCTTCCAAAAAATGGTTATTACGACCATGATTCAGTTCTATCACATTGGTGGGGCTGCAAAGGTAACATGCTTTCTACAGCAATCTTCAGCGTTTACAATGCAGGCTGCCAACTATGCTACAAACACGCCTAGGAGTAAACGCTTATTTGTTTCTATTCTTGGTAAGCCGTTAGAGAAAAATTCTGCAGCAAAACTTTTTGCGTTGCTGACAGACAGCTTTGTGTTTATCTGGTGAACCTGTCGTAATTTACAGTGCCCACCCATTCAATGAACGCTCAAATGATTAGGAATTGTGTTGACTCCAAACACATTCACAAAACAACGCGGCGTTGGCAATGCTGACCTAAGAGTTGAACAAATTACACGCATCCCACAACACAAAGTTGTTCAAGCCAACATGTTCTAAGGCCACTTATACATATCAAAGATTTCATGCCTAAGAAAAAAAGGGTTAAATAAAATTTAAGTAGCGAAATTTCGTAGATAAAGCTTTCCTTCGAAACTTGAACTTCTGCTGTTTACAGATATTCTCCTTTTTGCTTCAGTGGATTTCGAAACGCTAAAGCAGCGGCACTTGCACGTCGCCACGTTAACTTCAATAACGCATCAAAACCTTCAGACGCTAATCGCTTAAGCGCAACAGCTCTGCCAAAAACAGACGTTCGGCTAAAGGCGTTGCGTCCTTAGAGATTAGGCTTTTAACCCGATCGTGATACCAACCGTTTTATGCACGTTGAAGGAAGACAACGCCTCGCGTCATATTACATTGCATTACAAAATGAGCGCCTAATAAACAGTACAATCGCATTAAAAGATTCATTGCAGGCACAACGCTACATATCTTCTATTAGTCAACTCACTGCGTCCCGTTTGGATTACGATGCCGAAACGTTTCCTAGTTGCGCTAACGACTTATGCGTTCTCACACCACTCATCGCTGAACGCAGTTGAAGATGCACTTTGTTTCGTTCCTGAAACACGCTTGAGAGGACCGAAAATTGAGCTTACCTAAACACATTGCGATGCATCCACAAAATGAACCGGAACTGTTGCGTGTATGCGTCCAATGCACTGTGGGAGCCTCTTGGTGCACGCGCTGCTCGAGCAAGGAGGAACGCCGAAAAGTGCAAACAAAAGAAGAAAATGTAAAAAAACAAGCGCCACCATTCGTTCCTGCATGGAATTCAAGTGGCGCGAGAGCTTGCGCTGTTTGAATGGCGTCTCTTATTTAAATGCTAAGCATTTTTGGTGAACTGCAGGCAGTTTCAGTGCATATACCTAGCTGTCTATGTGCGTGGCAGCTAATTCGACTTTCTAGCCACTCGCACCTCGTTACTGTTATGATTGCGTTATAACATTGGGCTTGGTAAAAATTAGTCAAAAGAAATTGGCATATCCCACTTACAGTGGGAGTCGATTATATGCGAAGCAGGAATGAGGAAGAGTGATACGTCATTTTACAATTAGCACAACGTTACATGGAAGAGTTAAATTATGCCATACATGATTTCCCTGTCATGATTATCATGTTTGGACGTGTCATCTACCTTTGTCCTTTATACACGTCACCTGAAACCAAATTTTGTACATGTGTCGCGAGCGAAACTGCCGCAAGCGTTCTATGAGCGTAGCATATAGTCACGTTTTCCATGAAACGCATGCCATGGTCATCATGTTTTGACGTGTCCTTTACCTTCATCTTCTATTGACGTCACGTAGTACAGAATTTCGTATATATTGAGCTTGCAAAACAGCCATGGGTGCGCTATGAGTGCAACACGAAATCATGTTTTACATGACACGCATATCAAAATCATCATGTTTGGACGTGTCATTTACATTCGTCGTCCATTCACGCCATGTAATATTAAATTAGGCATATGTGAAGCTAGTGAAACGGCCGCGAGCGCATCATGAGTCATGACACACATGTCACGATTATCCTGTTTGGACGTTACGTTTCCTATCATCCGTTCACGTCACGTAATTCTGAATTCGGTCAATGAGGAAAATGTTGTAGGCCCGTGTACTCAGATTTGGGTGCACGTTAAAGAACCTCAGGTGGTCGAAATTTCCGGAGCCCTCCACTACGGCGTCTCTCATAATCATATAGTGGTTTTGGGACGTTAAACCCCACATATCAATCAATCAATCGGTCAATGAGGAGCTAGCGAAACGGCCGCGAGTGCATCATGAGCGTACCATGTGGTCATGTTGTTACATGACACGCATCTCATAATTATCGTGTTTTCACAAGTCACATATCCATTCACGTCCCATTATACCAAAATTAGTATAAGTGAAGCTAGCGAAACGACCGCGACATCATGAGCGTGGCATGTAGTCATGTTGTTACATGGAAAGCATCTCATGATTATCGTATTTGCAATAGTCTCATACCTTATTCATTCATTCACGTCCCGTAGCCTTCCTGCCTTCCTTTTTTCTTGTTTCTCTCTCTCACATCCCGTAATACAAGAGGAAGAGAGGAGGAGGAAGAGAGTTTAAGCGGAAAGACAGGGAGGTTAGCCAGTTCTTAGACCGGCTGGCTACCCTGTGCTGGGGAAAGGGGTGAGGGGAATGATAGATGTTAAAAATAAATGTTACGAAGAGAGGGAGAAATTACAAAAAAAATCGCGACAGAGGAAAGGCAACATCAAAGAGTATAAGACACTAAAGTCTGTCTCTGAGGCCAGTTGTCCGCAAAAAGCGCAGCAAAGCTTTCAAAGCCTTCTGGGCTGAGGATGGGCTTGGCCAATGACCCTTCACAAACGCGCGCCTGCATAACTTGGATCCCGATCTGCAGCTTCGTCTTCCCCCAAGGATATCTGGAGCTGAGGAGACTCTTCTATGCCGCCTGTGGCTTGGAGTGGCCTTCACGAAGGCATACTCATATCTCATCGGGATGGCCAGCTCTCCTACATGCACTTACTGCAGTTGCGAAGAAACCATCGCGCACCTTCTGTGTGAGTGCACCTATTTCAACGTGCAAAGACAAGAACTCACTGCAGCTCTGGATAGACTAGACAATCGGCCTTTGTCGGAACAAAGGATTCCCGTAATACAAAATTTGGTATATGCGAAGCTAGCGAAAGGGCGGCGAGCACATCTTGAGTAAGGCATGTAGTAATGTTGTTACATGACGCGCATGTTATGATTTTCATATTAGGGTTTGTAGCTTCTGTTCCCCCTGCAGTCATGTAATACCATACCAGTTTTATATGTCATGTGAACGAAACCACCGTAAGAGCAGTAAAACCATGAAATGTATTTAATGACATTCATGACATATATGTCATGATTTTCATGTTAATGATAGTCAGTTATGCTCGTCATACAGTCATGTTATGTCATACCAATATCGGCATCGATAGGATTATCGATATGGCCACGAGAGGCAAAGTCGTTGGTGAATAGATAGATACATAGATAGATAGATAGATAGATAGATAGATAGATAGATAGATAGATAGATAGATAGATAGATAGATAGATAGATACGCTCAAGGTCACCGAAGTTCGCTAAGAAATGCTTCACATTTGAAAGGGAAGAGTGCTCTGCGAATATATCTGGGTGGTTATGACATGAATAACGTGAAAATCTGGTCGCGTACGTCACCAAACCCTTTACTTCATACATGTTTGGCACATACCTGTGAACCGGGAGCCGCGTAATGCGAATAAGCCTTCAAAGTGATTAACAGTTTATATCCACCCGCCCACAACAAGAATACGCTGTGGGGACTCTGTTGTGTTGTGGTGTTTCATTTGGTTTTGTTTTCGGCTCTGGTTGCATGGTGCCTCGCATGGCAGCGAGGTATCTGACATGCACCACTAGGGTGCGTATGATGCGTATGTGTACAAAGCTGCCAATAAATCATTTGGTGACAAGCCCTTCTTTGAGGCGAACAATTCTTTTTCTATGCTCTCCGCGCCCAAGTCGTGGATTGCTGCCGCCGGCAGCGCCACGTGCTGCGGTACTTCGTTCATCGTCGGCATCGCAGCCCGTTGAGCCTGGACACAAAAATGTCGATGAAGTGAAGTACGAACAGTTTCCTTCGTAGTTTTCTGTTCGGTCTGCCTCAACGTCGATTCTGCAGCGATGATATTTCGGCGTTTCCGTCATCGCTTCTTTGTTTATTACATTCACTTATTTTTGAAACCCTCAGGGTGCATTTTTACATTATAGAGGGGAGGGACGCAAATATAGTCGAACAACAAAATAAATACAAGTATATGTAAACATAGTACCATGAAGGTAAATATAGTGGTAAATTCTTACATGCAAGGAGCACACTTTATTGAAGTACAGCTGAACTGCAACCGTGAAAAATAAACAAGAAAGAACACTAAACAGCCAATAACACGCCAGTTAATATCAATAACGATGGCGAGCTTATTATTGCATTCTTAAAGCGAGAAGAGTCGTGGATGCTTACTTATGATGCAGATAGGATATTTCAATCTATTGAGGTCTTAGGAAGAAATGAATGTGAACGTGCTAAGGTGTCACGAGGTTTACTCACTTTGTGCACGTGATCATGGTGAGCTGAATGGTTCTCTGTAGTGAGTGCTGCAACACACCTTTTCTGTCTTTTTCCCGTCAAGCGGCTCCACGTGTGTTCGTGAATGCTGATGACTTTTTTTTCGCTTCAGGTTAGCGTTTCTCATTTCGTATTCGATTTCTTTCTCGTTGGTGTAGAATTTTCTCGGTTGCAATGGCGTCTGCCTCACCTCCAGCGCTTTTAGGGGCGAAGCTCCTTCGGGCGTGGGCTGTGCGTCCCCTGTAGCCTGTATGTAGCCACCTCTAGTTTAGTTCTTGCAGTGTTCACTAGATGGCGGTACCGTCCCCTGTATCTAGCCACCTCTAGTTTAGTTCTTGCAGTGTTCACTAGATGGCGGTACCGTCTCCTGTATGTAGCCACCTCTCGTTTAGTTCTTGTAGTGTTTACTAGATGGTGGTACTTGTAGCTGATGATGAAAAGATGCAAGATGTTATAAACTAGAAAGCGGTACTTGTAGTTGATGAAAGACGCGAGATCTTATAAAATAGGAATGATGTCACATATGGCGCGTGTCATTGGTTGAAGGCATTTGTTCGATTTAGTGCGGCGACGTACGCTAGGGGGAGCGATGTAATAAAATCGAGTGGGCAAAATGTACAGAGGATTCATGGTTTACCAGGTTTACCTCCGGAGCTTCGCCCACTCATCATCATTCACTTCGTGGATATGGCGGAATTTTTTTTTCTCTTCATTCCCGGGGATCCGCCGATCCCTTGGGCTGATTGGAATTTCATTTTCGAAGCATACGCGGATGCTGTCGGGGAAGGTTCGCGTGAACCAGAGCGGCTGAAGGCGCTGCTCCTTAACGCGTTGGGGTACGCTGGCCTGAAACTCTCTCAGAATTAGATTCCCCCCAACACGTCAGCGACGAGTGCGTCGTCTGACATATTCCAAGTCGCAGTCGCATTGTTTGACGACAATTTCATAGGTGCGTTCTGCGATTATGTCGCGTGACTCCACTTCCAAGAGCTTCATCAGCTCCAAGCTGAGCCCATTGTAGACTTCATGGCTGGTCTTCAGGCGCTTGCAGCGTCCTACGGGTTAGGCGTGCTCGAAAATGGCATCATAATGCAGCAACCTTTTATTGGCCTCGCATCCGGTAATGTCCGTTGCCAGCTCTTTTAAAAATGTTGGTCCATCACTCCATCAGGGGCCCTTTCAATTGCACGAGACAATGAACTTCTACGCATGCAGTTAGAGCAGTTCACTCCGCGTTCGATGCAGCAACTTTCTGCTGCGGGGCCCCATGGCCCCTTTTGTTTCACGGGAGACCCCAGCAAGGAGCCCTTTTAAATGCGAAGCATTTCTTAGCGAACTTCGGCGACGTTGAGCATCTATCTATCAATCTATCTATCTATCTATCTATCTATCTATCTATCTATCTATCTATCTATAACTTAGCTCTCCTGGCCGTTTCGATAATGGTATTAACACCCAATTTGGTACGGCATAACATGACTGCATGAAGAACGTATTTGACTAGATAAAACATGAAAATCATCACATATATGTCATGAATGTCATGATTTACATTTCATGGTCCGCAGCTCTTTCGGTGGTTTCGTTCACATGGCATGTTGTAAAACTGATATGGTATGACATGATTGCATGGCGAACACAAGCAACAGACCCTCACATGAAAATCATGATATGAGTGTTATGTAACAACATGACTACATGCCAGCTTATGATGCGCTCCGGGCCGTTTCACTAGCGTCACATACACCAAATGTGTTGTTACAGTACGTCAATGGATGACGAAGGTATGTGACTGGTGCAAACATGATAATCCTGAGATGCGTGTCATCTAACAACATGACAACATACCACGCTCATGATGCGCTGGCGGCCGTTTCGCTAGCTTCCCTTATTCAACATTTGGTATTACGGGACCTGAATGGATGACGAAGGTAAGATACTGGTGCAAACATGATAAACATGAGATGCGTGTCATGTAAGAACTTGAAAAAATGCGACGCTTTGTAAAGGATGGGGGCCTACCCGGTCTCTTGTGGTAGCGTGGTGTAACCGGGCGGAGGAACCTCTTACCTCTTTCCTTCGACCTGGCATTTTCAACACGTAGTTTGTGTCAGAAAGCTTGTGCATAACTCTGACAGGCCCGTTCCAATGAACTTCCAATTTGTTTTTTCGTGACGGTTTTAGAATCATCACTTCATCCCCGATATTAAAGGTTCTAAGTCTCGAATTCTTGTCGTAGTAATGCTTGACCGTCTTTTGAGCCCTTTCCATGTTCTCTTCTACCAGCCCTTGCGTCGTACTGAGCCGCTCTAGCAACTTCAGCACGTAATCGACCACAGTTTGACTCTCCCCCTTTTCTTCCCACATTTCTCTCAGCATCCTAAGTGGGGAACGCAGCGTTCTGCCATACACTAACTCTGCTGGCGAGAACCCCGTGGCCTCATGCGGGACCGTACGCAAAGCGAACAAAGTAGCCGGAAAACAGCTTTCCCAGTCTTCTTTATGCTCATAACAGAGGGCGCGCAACACTCGCTTCAACACTGAATGCCATCTCTCGACGCTATTTGATTGAGGATGGTATAGGGAACAATGCATCAGTTTTATCCCGAACTTCTGCGGGAACGTTGCAGTCAATGAGCTCGTGAAAGCTGACCCTTGATCAGCCTGTATTTCTGCCGGAAAGCCGACTCTCGTGAAGACTGACAGAAGTGCGTCCACTGTTTCTGTCGAAGAGAGCTCCTTCAGAGGGATTGCTTCTGGAAACTTTGTTGCAGGGCACAGCATGGTGAACAAATACTTATAACGAGACTTAGTTGCCGGCAGGGGACCCACTGTGTTGATCACCATACGTAGGAATGGCTCTGATATTACAGGCACCAATTTTAGCGGAGCTTTCCACGTTTCCCCAGGCTTACCCGTGCGTTGGCACGTGTCCACTGATCTTACGAATTCCTCTACCTTTTTGAAACACCCTGGCCAATAGTATTTCATTAGCAATCTCTCGTTTGTTTTGTTTATTCCTAGGTGACCAGACCAGCCGTTTCCGTGGCAGAGGTTCAAGACATCCTCGCGATATTTTCTAGGAAAGACCAACTGATCCAGAACCCTTCCTGTCTTATCTCAGTAGTGCCGATATAACAAACCTCCTTTCTTGTGTAACGTTACGTTGCCCCTAGCAATCCTCTCTTTAGCGCTAACCTGCAGTTTAGCTAAGCTATCATCACTGTCTTGCTCGGCGGCCAGCGATTGTCTGTTTACCTGTACTAGCCGGTCAAAGTTTTTTGACGCCGGGGAGAATACTGACCCTGTTTCGCTCGTGGGTGTGTCGCCTGGCTTTCCCTCTAGGTCCCCACCTAACTCTGCTGATAAAGCCTCACATTGCCGATCAGCTGGCTTTCCGTCTATGTTTGTTGGTGAAACTTCATTTTGCTGATCAGTTACCGACTCTCCCTGCGCCCCTGAGCGGTGCCCTGAGCCTGGGTGTGTTTCCATTGGAATTGTTTTTTCCGATGCCATGGACGCGATTTCACGTGCTTTGGAACGAGTTAGCGCTTGAACCGTTCCTTCTCCAAGTTTCTGACCTCGTTCGCGCAGTGTCCTGTCTGAACGGTTTGAAAATATGTACGGGTACTGTAATGACAGTGACGTTGAGACAGCTGCCTCTGTCACAAGCTTTCCAAACGGCCCAGTGATCGTTACTTTCGCCATGGGAGGACAGACGCTGTTTTCCTCTACAACCTGTTTGATCTATGCCACTTCTCCAGTGAAGTCATCTACAGTAATGTAAGATGGGTGGACAATGTACATGGTGGCGCCGCTGTCTCTGAGTACCTTACAGGGTTTTCCGTTAACCTCCAGGTCATGGAGATATGGGCGTAACAGCTCCAAGTTCTCGTCACTTTCATCCATGTAGGATAAAACTACAATAGGATTTCTGCAGTTTACTGCGATATGGCCAGTCCTCTGACAGTTATAGCACCTAACAGGTCTAAAAGTGTCAAACTCTTTTTTTTTTGCGACTGCTGGGATGTCCCACTGTTCGAGTTTCCCCCCTTGTTTTCTGGCGTACTTGTTTCCCCTCAGAATTGCTCAATTTTTTTGCCTGCAGGCCTCTCCTGAATACAAACTCTTTTCGCGGCCCTTTTCTTCCGTCCGGCCCTCTGCACTATGTGCTCAGTTTTCAACGCATTGTGTATTCTTCGGCAACTCGGCCGCCTTTTCCACAGTGTTTACATTGTCTCTGTCTTGCACCCACAGCCTAACGTTCTGAGGTATGCTTTTGTAAAACTGCTCTAGACAAATGGTTTCGATAACCTTGTCTTTACTCTCGTAGGCTTCCGCGCCTTTTAACCACTCGATTAGGTTTCTTCTCATGCCGTAAGAAAACTCCGGATATCCCTCACTGTCCCTTTTTTCTGGGTTTCGAAACCTCTGGCGGAATGCCTCAGCCGAAAGCCGGTACTTCTTCAATAAGGCGGCTTTAACCTTCTCATAATCATCTGCTTCTTGCGCACTGAGTCTCGTGATCACTTCAGCGGCTTCATACGGCAGCAGAGAAAGCAACCGCTGTGGCCATGTGCTCGGAGCAAAGTTCAACCTCACACAGTTCCGTTCAAAGAATGCGAGAAATACCCCTATGTCCTCTTCCACTTGATGTGGCTTGAGAATTTTATCCATGCGGTATGATTCTATCTCACTCGCTTGTTCTGGAGCCCCTCCACTCGCTTGAGCCATCCGTTTGCCTTCATTCGCAAGAGCGATCTTACGCAACTCAAACTCTCTTTCTTTTTCCTGTTTCCGTTCCTCTCGTTCCCGTTCCTCTCGTTTTCGTTCCTCCATTTTCTGTTTTTGTTCAGCCAACCTTTTAAAGCTTGTAACGCGTATCTAATCGACTCCTTACTGGCGTTTTGCGAAATTAGGTTCACAATTTGTGACCTGCCAATTTCTTCCTCAACCTCAATACCTAAGTCATTACATTACATGAGTACAAAAGTTTGTCTTTTAGCAGTGCGTATACCTCCATGATTGCCCTTTTTCTTTGGTCCTGCCTTTCGCACAAATGTAGGAGATCCCTAAAACACACTCAGAACTTAGACTAGGTGATCTTTCTAACTTTAAATCGAACAATTCAGTTTCTACTAAACTCACACAATGAAACCTGGAAAATTAAAGCGAGGACCAAGCTCGCACCTCAACACAGCACCATGTCGCGTGGTCCGCCTCACCGCTGCCAACCAGTTGTAAAGGATGGGGGACTACCCGGTCTCTTGTGGTAGCGTGGTGTGACTGGGCAGAGGAAACGAACGCTGACAAGAGGATACGGAAAACAAACAGGTTTATGGCACTATTTACACCTATTTACAGCAAAGAAAGCTTAGAGGTTTCCCAAACCACGAGCGTGGTGGTTGAACGTTACATAGTCCAGAGCGACGTCCAGCACTCTGCGGCGTCGTTTTAAGCCCTGTCGGGCTCCTCCTTTCTTAGTGGAGCACCAATCACACACACACAACAGGTGAGCGGGCGAGCACGCACGGTCCACGTGAACGTCCAATTTTGAGTCGTGAACACTGCACTTCAAGCTGGCGCCAGCAGGGCTCTTCCTCTTCGTGTGTGTGCCGCTAGTCGAGAGTTCCCACGATCCTGGCGGCATACTTCAAAGGGTCCGCCGCACAGCTCACCCAAATTAGCGGGGTGATTTGCGGTGGCCGCCGCGGTTTGTTCTAGGAAGATGCTGTCTTTGTTGGCTTCTCTCGAACGGTTAACGGCGCCTTGGCGACACGACGTCTCATCCTCCGGCTAGCACGGACATTGCCTGACGAGCATAGGCAGCCGGCCGGTCGTCTACTTGATTGAGAATTAAAAGGAGCGCCGCTCTCCTGTCAGCCCTGGCTTCGGTCACAACAGCTTCCCCGTCGCCAGATGAATCACCGAGGTCATCAGGCACGCTGCTGCTTGAAGAGACGACAAAAGCGTCCGCATTTGAAAGACAGGAACTCGCCTTTACTTGCCGCATTGTCTGGGTAATTGTTCAAATCTTCGACAGCGTCTGGCAGACTGGGCGCCGAAGGGATTGAGAGACGAATCTCCAGGCCAAATCTAACAGCTCCTCCACCGCCCGGAAAATCTCGGCTGGCCAGCGCTCCCAACCGCTGGGCACGAAGAGAATGGTTGGTGACGAGGACGATGGCCTGGCTTTCTCACTCCAGCTGCGAACTCGAAACCCACTCCCAAACTAGCTCACAATGAGTGACAACCGCAAGGCGAACCACACAACACAATACCATGCCGAATTCAAGCACATTGGACCCACTTAAAACCCTCCAGGCTTCTCAATACAAAAAGGAAAACATGTACGCTAAAATTTTGAGACAATTTGGTGCTACCAAAGGTACAACAATCATGGAGTAAGACGTAAAAATTAAAATAAACTAAATCGAACCCCTTTGGTCATACAATGCCAAAATCCATAAAAAATGAAGTGGCCTTTCATTCCCTAAAACGGCTCTTGTCAGACGAGTCTACTAAGGCCATCTTCATTGTTGTGCAATTTACCTTTCTTATAACGAACCTCGAAGTTATACTGCTGGAGGGTGAGGCTCCATCGGAGCAAGCGACCATTTTCGTGTGACATTTGATTGAGCCATGTCAGGGGACAATAGTCTGTTTCAAAGATGAACCTTGCTCCGTACAAGTAACATGACAACTTTTGGGCTGCCCAAACCAAACAGGCACATTCCTTTTCGGAAGCGCTGTAGGCTTCTTCTCGGACCATTAGTTTGCGGCTGGCATAGAGAATAGGGTGCTCTTCTTGATTGTCGTTAACCTGGCTAAGCACTACGCCCATGCCTCTGTCGCTCGCATCACACTGAAATATATATTCCTTACCATAGTCCGGTGCACGTAACACAGGTCGGGAAACGAGTGAGGCTTTAAACCCTGAAATGCGGCTTTTTTGTCCCCATCCCCTTTCACGCGGTTGGGCTCCCCTTTTCTTAATGCGTCTGTAAGAGGACCTGCTCGTTGCGAAAACTTGGGGATGTAACGCTGGTAGTACCCCACAAGTCCTAGGAACGACCGAATATCGGTTTTAGTACGTGGACGTGAAGACCCGGCAATCGCGTCTGTCTTTAGTTCGGCCGGCTGCCTCCTTCCCTGCCCCACAACATGACCTAGGTAAGTGACTTGAGAGCAGCCAAAATTACATTTCTCAGCTTTCATTGTCAAACCTGCCTCTCTCAAGCGCGAAAATACCTTTTTTAGGTGCGTGAGGTGGTCTTCCCAGCTGTCGAAAAATATTGCGACATCGTCTAGGTATGGAAGTGCAAAGTCTTGCAGTTCGTTCAGTACAATGTCCAATAACTTTGAAATGCTGAAAGGCGCGTTTTTTAGCCCGAAGCTAAGAACTAAGTGTCTAAAGGTGCCGAAAGGTGAAATGAATGCGGCATAACGGCTGGCACTTTCTAAGAGAGGAACCTGCCAGTATCCTCTTACGAGATCTAGCGTGGAAATGTACTTCGCTGCGCTGACCCTTTCGATTCGCTCCTCAATATTGGGTATAGGGTACAACTGATCCCTAGTGATAGTATTCAATTTCCGGTAGTCTACACAAGGACGGGGTTCTTTATTAGGGGCTTCCACAAGTATTAGTGGGGACGTGTAGTCACTTTCAGCGGGCTCGATTACCCCAAGCTCTAACATGCGCCGTATTTCGGCCTTCAATATCTCTTTCTGTTTCGGAGACAATCGGTATGGCTTGGATCTTACCGGTTCGGCTGATGTCAGTTCTATTTCGTGGGTTATTATTCCTGTTCTAGCCGGCCGACGACTGAACCTATCTATGTACTGCTCCAGAAGTTCTTTTAGTTCTTTTACTTGTTCAGGCTCAAGAGCTTTAGTGTTTAAAGAGGAAACTACAACCTCTTCTAGGCTAACTTCTGAGTCGGAAGTTCTCGTGCATTCGTCGAACTCAGATTGAATTTCTTCGAGCTCTTTTAAAGTGAGGTTCACAAGTCCCTAACGCTCTATGTAGGGCTTCATCAGGTTACAATAGTATATTTTTACCTCTTTCCTTCGACCTGGCATTTTCAACACGTAGTTTGTGTCAGAAAGCTTGTGCATCACTCTGACAGGCCCGTCCCAATGAACTGCCAATTTGTTTTTTCGTGACGGTTCAAGAATCATCACTTCATCCCCAATATTAAAGGTTCTAAGTCTCGCATTCTTGTCGTAGTAATGATTGGCCGACTTTTGAGCCCTTTCCATGTTCTTTTCTACCAGCCCTTGCGTCGTACTGAGCCGTTCTAGCAACTTCAGCACGTATTCGACCACAGTTTGACTCTCCCCCTTTTCTTCCCACATTTCTCTCAGCATCCTAAGTGGGGAACACAGCGTTCTGCCATACACTAACTCTGCTGGCGAGAACCCCGTGGCCTCATGCGGGACCGTACGCAAGGCGAACAAAGTAGCCGGAAGACAGCTTTCCCAGTCTTCTTTATGCTCATAACAGAGGGCGCGCAACACTCGCTTCAACACTGAATGCCATCTCTCGACGCTATTTGATTGGGGATGGTATACGAAACTATGCATCAGTTTTATCCCGAACTTCTGCAGGAACGTTGCAGTCAATGATCTCGTGAAAACTGACCCTTGATCAGCCTGTATTTCTGCCGGAAAGCCGTCTCTCGTGAAGACTGACAGAAGCGCGTCTACTATTTCTGTCGAAGAGAGCTCCTTCAGAGGGATTGCTTCTGGAAACTTTGTTGCAGGGCACAACATGGTGAACAAATACCTATAACCAGACTTAGTTGCCGGCAGGGGACCCACCGTGTCGATCACCATACGTCGGAATGGCTCTAATATTAGAGGCACCAATTTTAGCGGGGCTTTCCACGTTTCCCCAGGCTTACCCGTGCGTTGGCACGTGTCACATGATCTTACGAATTACTCTACCTCTTTGAAGCACCCTGGCCAATAGTATTCTATTAGGAATCTCTCTTTTGTTTTGTTTATTCCTAGGTGACCAGAGCAGCCGTTTCCGTGGCAGAGGTTCAAGAGATTCTCGCGATATTTTCTAGGAACGACCAATTGATCCAGACCCTTCCTCTCTTATCTCGGTAGTGCCAATATAACAAACCTCCTTTTTTGTGTAACGTCACGTTGCCCCTAGCGATCCCCTCTTTAGCGCTAAACTGCAGTTTAGCTAAGCTATCATCACTGTCTTGCTCAGCGGCCAGCGATTGTCTGTTTACCTGTACTAGCCGGTCAAAGTTTTTTACGCCGGTGACAATACTGACCCCGTTTCGCTCGTGGGTGTGTCGCCTGGCTTTCCCTCTAGGTCTCCACCTAACTCTGCTGATAAAGCCTCACGTTGCCGATCAGCTGGCTTTCCTTCTATGTTTGTTGGTGAAACTTCATTTTGCTGATCAGTTGCCGACTCTCCCTGCGCCCCTGAGCGGTGCCCTGAACCTGGGTCTGTTTCCATTGGAATTGTTTTTTCCGATGCCATGGACGCGATTTCACGTGCTTTGGAACGAGTTAGCGCTTGAACCGTTCCTTCTCCAAGTTTCTGACCTCGCTCGCGCAGTGTCCTGTCTGAACGGTTTGAAAATATGTACGGGCACTGTAATGACAGTGACGTTGAGACAGCTGCCTCTGTCACAAGCTTTCCAAACGGCCCAGTGATCGTTACTTTCGCCATGGGAGGACAGACGCTGTTTTCCTCTACAACCTGTTTGATCCATGCCACTTCTCCAGTGAAGTCATCTACAGTAATGTAAGATGGGTGGACAATGTCCATGGTGGCGCCGCTGTCTCTGAGTACCTTACAGGGTTTTCCGTTAACCTCCAGGTATGAAGATATGGGCGTATCAGCTCAGTGTTCTCGTCACTTTCATCCATGTAGGATAAAACTACCTTAGGATTTCTGCAGTTTACTGCGATATGGCCAGTACTTTGACAGTTATAGCTCCTAACAGGTCTAAAAGCCTCAAACTCTTTTCTTTGCGACTTCTGGGATGTCCCACTGTTCGAGTTTTCCCCCTTCTTTTTTTCTGGCGTACTTGTTTCCCCCTCAGTATTGCTGATTTTTTTTGCCTGCGGGCCTCTCCTGAATACAAACTCTTTTCGCAGCCCTTTTCGTCCGTCCGGCCTCCGTACTCTGTGCTCAGTTTTCCACGCATTGTGTATTCTTCGGCTAACTCGGCCGCCTTTTCCACAGTGTTTACATTGTCTCTGTCTTGCACCCACAGCCTCACGTTCTGAGTTATGCTTTTGTAAAACTGCTCTAGACAAATGGTTTTGATAACCTTGTCTTTACTCTCGTAGGCTTCCGCGCCTTTGAACCACTCGATTAGGTTTCTTCTCATGCCGTAAGCAAACTCCAGATATCCCTCACTATCCTTCTTTTCTGGGTATCGAAACCTCTGGCGGAATGCCTCGGCCGAAAGCCGGTACTTCTTCAATAAGGCGGCTTTAACCTTTTCATATTCACCTGCTTCTTGCGCACTGAGTCTCGTGATCACTTCAGCGGCTTCATAGGGGAGCAGAGAAAGCAACCGCTGTGGCCATGTGCTCGGAGCAAAGTTCAACCTCGCACAGTTCTGTTCAAAGCATGCGAGAATTACCCCTATGTCCTCACCCACTTGATGTGGCTTGAGTATTTTATCCATGCGGTATGATTCTATCTCGCTCGCTCGTTCTGGAGCGCCTCCACTCGCTTGAGCTTCCGTTTGCCTTCATTCTCAAGAGCGATTTCACGCAACTCAAATTCTCTTTCTTTTTTCTGTTTCCGTTTCTCTCGTTCCCATTCCTCTCGTTCTCGTTCCTCTATTTTCTGCTTTTGTTCAGCCAACCTTTTCAAAGCTTGTAACGCGTATCTAATCGCCTCCTCACTGGCGTTTTCCAAATTAGCTTCACAATTTGTGACCTGCCAATTTCTTCCTCAACCTCATTATCTAAGTCATTACATTACATAAGTACAAAAGTTCGTGTTTTAGCAGTGCGTATACCTCCATGATTGCCCTTTTTCTTTGGTCCTGCCTTTCGCACAACTGTAGGAGATTCCTAAAACATACTCAGAATTTAGACTAGGTGATCTTCCTAAGTTCAAATCAAACAATCCAGTTTCTACTAAACTCACACAATGAAACCTGGAAATTTAAAGCAAAGACCAAGCTGTCACCTCAACAGAGCACCATGTCGCGAGGTCCGCCTCACCGCTGCCAACCAGTTGTAAAGGATGGGGGACTACCCGGTCGCTTGTGGTAGCGTGGTGTAACTGGGCGGAGGAAACGAACGCTGACAAGAGGATACGGAAAAGAAACATGTTTATGGCACTATTTACACATATTTACAGCAAAAAAGCTTAGGGGTTTCCCAAACCACGAGCGTGGTGGTTTAACGTTACATAGTTCAGAGCGACGTCCAGCACTCTGCGGCGTCGTTTTAAGCCCTGTCGGGCTCCTCCTCTCTGAGTGGAACACCAATCACACACACACAACAGGTGAGGGGGACGAGCATGCACGGCCCACGTGAACGTCCAATTTTGAGTTGTGAACACTGCACTGCAAAGTGGCGCCAGCAGGGCTCTTCCTCGTCGTGTGTGTGCCGCTAGTCGATAGTTCCCACGATCCTGGCGGCATACTTCAAAGGGTCCGCCGCACAGCTCGCCAAAATTAGCGGGGTAATTTGCGGTGGCCGCCGCGGTTTTTTCTAGGAAGATGCTGTCTTTGTTGGCCTCTCTCGAACGGTTAACGGCGCCTTGGCGACACGACGTCTCATCCTCCGGCTAGCACGGCCAATGCCTGACGAGCATAGGCAGCCGGTAGGTCGTCTACTTGATTGGGGATTAAAAGGAGCGCCGTTCTCCTGTCAGCCCTGGCTGCGGTCACAACAGCTTCCCCGTCGCCAGATTTATCACCGAGGTCATCAGGCACGCTGCTGCTTGAAGGGATGACAAAAGGGTCCGCATTTGAAAGACGGGAACGCATTGAAAGACATAGGTAAATGACACATGCCAACATGATAATAACGACATGTGCATCATGTAAGAACATGACTGCATGCCACACTTATGAAGCGTTCGCGACAATTTCGCTAGCTTCACGTATGCCAAATTTGATATTACGTGACGAAATTGGATGACGAATGTATGTGACTTGTACAAACGTAATAATCATGAGACGTGTGTCATGTGACAACATCACTACATGCCGCAGTTAAAGCGCCAATAGATTTCGACAAGATGCGGTGCGCGTGTTCGCCGGCATTCAATTCGTCGCGTTACGCAGCCGTTACCACGCCAGGTGTCAGTCCTGCCATATACTCGCAGGCGCGCGGCGCGCTGCATTGCTCTGAGGCATGCGCAATTCAGCACGTCCGGCATCCCTCTGTCCCGAAAAGAGGGAGACGCAGTGTTGACTGAGTAACGCATCAGCATAGAGCATTGTTTCTCTATGAGATCGGCGCGAAATGCACCATGTCGCGTTTCGCGCCGGTTACCGTCAGGCTGCGACGGCACACGCTGGTCGCACCTGGCATCAGGCTACAGAGTGCTCGCGTTTTGCTAACGTAGCGTCGCTGTGTCCAACCTGCACGCGGCAACGCTACAATGAAGTATAATGGCTCTTCATGGTACACTGATGATGCGCTTCATGATGCGCTGCATGATGCAAGGAAAACCGCACCTCCAAACGTGATAATCAAGACATGGAAGTCATGTAGGGCATTATTTACCTCCACCTCGTAACGTTGGGCTGATTTTAATGTTACATATCAACAATTGTCATTCGTGCTTCACATATCATACATTTCTACTGTACGTGGGATCTGCCATTTTTTAATCTTCGTCTGAGCGGGAAGGCCTGTATGGCTCCCCTTCGTCCCAGCTTCAACGTGGTGCACAACATGACCACCCTTCCACTTCACGGGGGCAAGACCGCCGCCAAAATGGCACGCCCGCGTGTTCAACTTCGCCTTTTCAAGGCCAGCGGCGAGTGCTGACCTGTTTCGAACATTCTTCTGCCCAATCGCCTCCTGCTTTTTGCTTCCGTTGTGGATCAATTCGCCATTTAGCGAATTTCGCTCAGTGTTAAGCACGTAACTGAACTTATCTCACGTGAGGTGAACACGGAAATTATCAGGCCGCATTTAGACCTCACGTCAAGATGCAGCAATTGACCGACTTCGAGTGACGGCCAAGCAAATACGATCACCGTCATAAATGTGGCTGGTCGCTACACAACATCTGTGCCTTCCATTGTAGCAACAGCAGCCAATGTTCCCCTGGCTTCTCTCGCTGACACTGGTGCATCTGTCTTGTTAATTGGCGCTCCTGACTCTTATAGACATTTCCCAGGCGTTAATTTTTCTCCTCCGAACATCGTTCTGCAGATGTAGTTTAAAGAAACAATTGACAATTTAAGACCTTTCACAGTACAAGTCAGGTGTTGCTTGTGTCACTTCCTATACGTCACTGCAAATGGCAGCCCCTTACTGGCTCATGCAGCTATAGAGGCACTATTCTTAATTGTCCGCGGTGCTTATAAGACTTGTGCCCAATTCGACGTGCAACCTGATCTTCCGGTCCACGCGTCCAGTGAACTCCGTCAGCTGTTCACCTGTGAACTGGGTTGTGTGCACGGCTTTGTGCATATAGTAGTGCGTCTACCTGACGAGTGTCCAGTTCGCGCCAAGCTTCGACATCTTCCTCTTGTACTCAGTGAGCACGTTTCTGCAGAACTGTCCCGTATCGAGCCAGTTAAATCATCGAGCTTGTCCCCGCTTCCGATTGGGCGTCTCCACTCGTCGTTCTAAAGAAAAAGGATGGTTCCCTCCGCCTGTGCGTGAACTTGCGTTAACCAAAAAAAGCATGCGTAAGAGTCATGAACGGGTTCCCGCTCCCACGCATCGAAGTGCTTGTTCAACAGCTGTACGGAGCAGTGAGCTTTTTAATTTGAACCTTGCGTCCACTTATCATCAGGATGAACTTTTCGGGTGCAGTACATACCTTATTAACCACATTTGTTTCGCACAAAGAGTCGCTTCGTTATCGCCGCGCGTACTTGGGGCTCACGTCTGCCCCTGCTGTATATGAGAAAATGATGTCTATAATACATAAAGATTACAAAGGTGTACTGCGCTACTTGGACGGCATATTGGCTTGGGATCATAATCGAGAACGACACGATGTAAACTTGCAGACAGTTGTTTCCCGTATCAGCGAATGCAGTATGAAACTTAACGACAAATGTATTAATGCTGTGAGTGAATTCCAATTTTCTGGCCACAAGATCAGTTCACGCCGCTTAACTTCTGTTGATTAAAAACTTGCAGCATATCCACGGAGTGAATGATGGAGAGTGGGGCAAACCATTCGTCCGTCCATGCGTCCGTCTGTGTGACCGTCCATGCGTCTGTTCGTGCGCCCGCCCCTGCGTCCGTTCATGCGTCCGTCCATGCATCTGTCTGTGTGTCCGTTCGACCATCTATTCAACACTCCAAGTCCCACCATCTCGCATCTTTTTATCATATATTCCCCATGTAGAAGCACCGCCATTCAGTGGAAATTCCAAGGACTAAACGAGAGGTGGCACACGCACACTTTCTTACGGCTTGCGCTTCGGGTCTACTTCCCAACTTCAACCACCTTGAGTTCATGGTATATACTAGTTCACTGTATTCATGGCACTGCGGCCCAATGCGCGCTAAACCTTTTTAAAACCAAGGAGGTTACGGCCAGCGAGTATAACGTAGCAATCTTTTCCTGTCAGATAGTGCTCAATGCACATGCCAGTGGCTGCTAATGTGAAATGAGAGACAGGAGGATTCAGCTTTTAATTTCTTACGGCTTGCGCTTCGTATCTGCTTCCCCCCTTTAACCACCTCGAATTGATTCATGGTATATACTAGTTCATTGTATTCATGGCCCTGCGGCTCAACGCTCGCTAAACCTTTCTAAAACTAAGGAGGTTACACCCAGCGAGTATAATGTAGCAACCATTTCTTGTCCGATAGTGCTCAATGTACATGCCAATGGCTGCTAATGGGGATCGCAGCGTGCGCGTTGACTAAAAGCCGAATGCCCCTGTCTCTCATTCTTCATTAGCAGCCATTGGCATGTACATTTAGCACTATTTTTTATTGTTAAACAACGCACAGAAGAAATCTCTCACCGGCACCACCTTGGAGGTCAAATGTTATACCTATTTCGGGTATGTGCCACTGGTGGTTACGTACTACGAGGGACGCACAAGCCACGCCATAAGGAGCTTCGCCCCTAAAAGTTCAGGCCATTGTGAATGCACCACGTTCTACTATTTCCAAATCGTTGCATTCATTTCTTGGTCTTCTTCGTTATTATACAAAGCTTGTGTCACATTATGCAGATGTGGTTGAACCACTGCGCATCCTACTTCGGTAGGGGCTGCTTTTTACCTGGTCAGCGGCAGTTTAACAAAGCTTCATTAGAATGGAGTCAATCCTGGCTTCTAAGCCAGTTGTCAGTATTTTCAATGAGAAGCTGCCCATTGTCAGCAGAACAGACGCGTTCGGTCTTGAACTAGGAGCAGTGTTTGAACAAGAGTTAGGTGATCACCTGATTACCATTGTCCTTGCTTCTCGCACGTTGTCCCCTAGCGAGCGCAGGTATTCCACGTGGGAGCGTGAAGATCTCAAGCATCTTTTTATTCAGAAGCGTTTTTCAGCAAACCTCGGCAACTTTGACCATATCTATCTATCTATCTATCTATCTATCTATCTATCTATCTATCTATCTATCTATCTATCTATCTATCTATCTATCTATCAAGCCACCTACGACTTTCAACTCTCCTAGTCGTTTCGATAATGGTATCCACACCAAATCTAGTATGGCGTAACACGACTGTATGAAGAACATATTTTACTTGTCATAACATGAAAATGATGACATGTATGTCATCAATATCATGATTTACATTTCACGGTCCTGCAGCTCTTGTGGTGGTTTCGTTTACATGTCAGGTTGGAAAACTGATATGGCATGACATGATTGCATGGCGAACATAAGCGACAGACCCTGACATGAAAATCGTGAAATGCGTGTTATGCAAAAACTTGAATACATGCCACACTCATGATGCGCTCATGGCCGTTTCGCCAGCGTCACATATATCAAATTTGGTATTACGGTACATGAATGAATGACGAAGGCATGTGACTGGTGCAAACATGATAATCATAAAATGCTTGTCATGTAACAACATGACTACATGCCATGACGCGAATAGATGACGAAGGTAAACTACACATCCAATGATGACAATCGTGAAACGAAAGTCATGTATGGCTTCGTTTACCTCCACCTCACAACGTTGTGCAGATCTTAAGGTGACATATCAACCTTTCTCATTCGTGCTTTGCATATCATCGATTCCCACTGTACGTGGGACCTGCCAATTTTTTTTATAATTGTTTCATGTACCCTAGTGATTCATTGAACAGTAGCCTATTGGGCATATCGTTGTGTAATCTTCGAAACTCTAGAAACGACGTTAAGCGTTCTCGAGCACTTCCTTCAATGTTCAAATGGCGAGCTATTTTTATATACAACCATTATTTTTGTTTCAATAATGCGTAGATATTTTCTGGTACGCCACGTACCCCCAAGGGAATTATGAGAAGTGTAAGCTTCATTTTCAATTGCGTTAGCTAGTTGACTGTCTACAAGTCTGTTTCTGCTGTTTCAGTTTTATCCTTCGCACAGCGTGGGTAGTGGGGTGCAGTGCAAAGCCCTAAAGCAGCACCTTTGTTGTTCAAATAGACTAAAGAGCATTAGGCTTCAGATTTGTGGTGGCTTTTCAGCTTTGCGAATCGTATTTGACCGTTTAGGTTGTAGTGTACGAGAATATTTTAGGTCACTGTAGTTTAGACGAGGATTCCTCCACTCACCGCTGTGCATAGGTATAGTGTCTTATGCCAGTGCAGAATATCATAACCAAACCACGTTTTTTTGTAAACGCGTCTTGCCGAAGCTCGTCTAAATCGGCTGAAAAATGACGGCGAAGTCAAATAGACTCACCGTCACGCTTCTCCGACTCGACTTGGCAAGAAAACAAGAGTAGCGCGGGGATAGAGTGTACTAGAACAAGGAGATCGCCCGGAACGGCCGCAGCACCAATGCATTAAATGTGAAGCCCAAAGAGGGTCTATCCGCTTGTGGCGCTGCGATCAGTAGTGTGTAATGTGTCATCGTTTTAAGGCCGCGTTCACACTGAGCATTCCAGCCGCCGAAAGTGCTCCGAGTCCGGTTCGGCGGCGGCGAGATCCACCGAAAGGGCCCTCTCCGCGCCGGTCGCTCTCGGACCAATTTTTGCGGCGTCTGCCGCCGAATTGGTCACCGCGGAACAATAGGAGCGCTAGTCAAGGAATTTTGAAAAATGGCGGCTAAGCCCTACTCACTTGTTATGCCGCAGTGCACGCAACTGAATGTTGAAACCAACGGGAGTTTAACCTACTCTGTGCCTACTTCGCGTCCGTATTTCGTGGAAAAGGTGACCGAGCTTGCTGTCAGCGTGACCGAGCTTGTTGTGGTCTTGCAGAGCAAAATGAACCCACAAACGCCGCTGGTGTCGGTGGTTTTTCTGCTCTTCGTGCATTACAAGACAGCCACTTGCCAACAAAGTAAGCAGTACTGTCTTTTCTTGCTTCTTGCGTACGAGAATCGTCGAAGTATACACCACCGGATATCGTAGTAGCGTTTGCGAGCCACGACAACAAGCGGGTGACAGCGCATCCATCCCGCGTTCCGTCGTAGATGGCATATTCGGCGGCACGGGGCGCGTCCAGTGCGAACAACGCTGCGTTTCGGCGGCAGGGGAATTTCGGTCGCTGTAGAAAACGGATGTTTCAGTGTGAACTAGGCATAAAAGTCCCGCGCAGTTCCCCCGACGTGGTTGAGGGGCAAAATGCTCGCTCCCCACTCAATAAACCCAGGTTCGAATCTCACTTGTGGATGATAAATTTTTAAATTTTATTAACAAAGGTGTCCTGGTTGGCTTTTATTTCTTTAAATCTAGCTTCTGTTGCTACATAATGCTACAAAAAAATCTGACGAAATAAGAAGTAAAAAAATCTTAACAGCGAGCGCATTTCTTTTTAGCGCTACCACACGAGGTTCAACGAAAACTTGAAAGCATGGCTTCCGAGATTTTAGCGAATAAGAGAGACTGTGTGCTGTCATTCGCCAGCGGTCGTCGCCCACTGACTCGCTTAAAGAAAAAAAACTGAAAGTAAACGATATTCGGTCAGCGGGAAATTGCGATGGTTTGAATACTGGTAAAGCAGCGATGGTCTGACTGAGTTTTCAGTGTTCCTTCTAACACAAAAGACTAGAGCTACTGGCGTGCAACATTAACTACAGCGATCACGAGTTGTGCGGGAACAGACAGGTGAACGTGTCCATCTGGAGGTTGCCGGCATCGTCAGAGAACGAAGGTCTCGTCTTCCTTCATTTGTGTAGCCGCCTTGTGTCTCCAAATTGCAGTCCATCACGGGATGCGCTGCCGACTTCACATGCTTTGCATGCTTCTCTGTCAAGGTCGCAGCGCCATAGAACCTTTTTTTTCTCTTCGCACCTGGCCGTTGATAGCCCGGGGGCCTCTTGTTTGGCATGCTAAGAATTTTTCGTATTATTCGCCTCCTGTTCCTCCCCGTCAGGACGTTGTTGTCCACTGAGTATAGCAGGCATTGCTGCGACTGCAAGCTTTGGCCGGTCACGGGGCAACCTGATCTCTCTACCACCTATAATGTGCACGAAGTCTCGAAGCGCATGATGCGACTCGAAATGTGCCTAGCAGACCACACTTAAACTTTTCATATGCCCTCTTGGCGAGCGTAGACTGTATTCCCATTTCGCCCTCTGGGTCGGACATGTTCGAATGGCGAATAGCGAGCACTTAGTGCATTCAGTCGACCCTCTGGAGGTAACCCTGCAGCCGGGCACTCAGCAGTGGCCCTCCCGCATTGGTTTAATTTGCGAAAAGGTGTAACAGGAGGTGAGACTCTCACTTGTACAGAGGGGTCCACATTTGAAGGGGAACACGCACGTCGTCTGCTCGGCTTCACCGTTAGTCCGCTGCGGCAACCATGAAGTTTCGCGCACGAGCGCTGTGAACGGCGCTTTTTTATCGTCTGCTACAAAAATATCAACACGCTCACCTGTCTGTTCGCGCACAACTCGTGATCGCTGTAATTAATGTTGCGTGCCAGTAGCTTTCGTCTTTTGTGTCAGAAGGAACACAGAAAATTCAGATAGACCATCGCTGCTTAACCAGTATTCAAACCTTCGCATTTTCCCGCTGACTTTCAGTTTTTTTTAAGCGAGCCAGTGGGCGACGACCGCTGGCGAGTGACAACACACAGTTTCTCTTATTCGCTAAAATCTCGGAAGCCATGATTTTAAGTTTTCGTTGGATCTCGTGTGGTAGCGCTAAAAATAAATGCGCTCGCTGTCAAGTTTTTTTTACATCATATTTCATGGGATTTTTTGTAGCATTATGTAGCAACTGAAGCTAGATTTACAAAAATAAAAGCCAACCAAAACACCTTTGCAATTAAAATAAAAAGAAATATCGTCCACAAGTGGGATTCGCACCTGGGTCTTTTGAGTGGGAAGTGAGCTTTCTACCCCTCGACCACTTCGGGGGAACTGCGCGCGATTCTTAAAACGATGACATATTACACACCACCGATCACAGCGCCAGAAGCGGATTGACCCTTTGTGGATTTCACTTTTCCGAGCTCGGTCCGGGCACTCCCCTTGTTCTAGTACACTCTAGCTGGGGCGTCGCGTACAGTTTAAAACAATGATACCTAGAAGGAAATGTGACGCTACAGTGTCTACGCGGGCTCCTTCAATGGCGCTTCTACCACCGTGGGAAATATGGGAAGTACCTATGGAAGTACCGGCTTCAGATCCGCTTCGAATGAATTAGGTTCTTGATATTCGCGGCGCTTCTTTTCCGAGTGAAAACAAGGTAATTTGATTCCACATCTAATGAAAACTTGCTTCATTTATTTGTATCCAAGCTTCATTGCAAATGATTCTCGTGACGAGGCGACGAAAGGGAATCCTGGGCAAACTTAGATATCAGGGTATGCATTGTTCTGCCATTGAGTTCCATATTTGGCATAAACATTTAAGGAAATATTTTTTACAACACTTGAAATTAAGCTTGCTTGTTTGTTTGGAAAGTTCGCATAATCTACTCATCGAAATAACAGTACAGTATTAGGTGAGAAACTTTTACGTTAACTTTTGTGCGTTGCTAGGTGCGTCTGTCCAAGTAGTCTGCCCCTTACACAGCTCTGGTTTGTTGTGACGTTGTCAGCGGAGCGTGACGATGTATCTTCGTAGCTTCGTGATCGTTCTGCAGTTGATTTAAGTGGGTTTAGAAAAAACATGAACTCGATGCAACATCCTGCACTGGCATGGGGCGCTGCATCTATGCGCAGCTGTGAGGGGACCGCGGTTCGTTCAAACTGTCAAAAACTACCAGTAAAGCTTCAACATCGCAGCAAATTACAGACCGAGTGGTGTTAAGCCTCTTTGAACAACAATGGTGCTGCTTCAATGCTTTTCAATGCACTCCATCACTCGCGCTGCGCGAGAAACGAAAATAAAACTGTAGATAAAAGTCTGTAGACAGTTCACTAGCTAATTCTACCCAATACGAAGCCTGTACTTTTCATAATTCCCATGGAGGTACACAATCGCTGCACGAGATTCAACTGTAGGTATTATTGTATGATACGGTATGGAGCATCGTTTCTTGCGTCGTTTTTGTTTAAGCAGCGCATTAAGCATCGAGCTGTAAACGTTATTATATCGCTCTTGTCTCGTGGGTGTTGTTTGGGTAAGACTGTTTTCACAACAACTCTGTGCAGGGCAGGGCCTTGCCTATGACGTTGCCATCATTTCTATTTGTCTCTCTGTTGGGACGCAGTGCTCAGCTTGCTAGTTTTTTTCTTTACCGTATCTTTCTCCCTCTCTTTCGTTTTGGTGGTGCAAGCGCCGTTCGTTCACGGTGTGCGTGCGGTGATTGTGGCATGTTCTGTCGGCTCGGTTCCCGGCGTGCGTTGCCGTGCTTCGCTTGTGGCTGGAGGTGCGATACAACATTGCACGAGTCTTCTTATCGACAGAATGTGATACAAAAGTACCTCCAAGGGTTACATCGTCATGAGGATGGCCACTCTTATGGCTGCCTTAAGTCAGACGATCATGAGCGGACATAAAGAGACCTGTACAAGTCTAAATATAAGAATGTATTCGGTCATTCTAGCGACGCGGCTGCGCCATGTAGCCATGCTCCGAAGCTGTCACATGGTGACAAATTATGATGCAGTTCGGTTTTTCAGGAGTCACGAAGCAAAGAACGCGTCTTCATGCTCCGCGACGCTGACATGCACGCTCGCGAAATCACCGTCTCATCTGCTATTTTGACCTACTATTGCGCCACCTGTACTCGCTGCTATTGCGCCACCTATCCGCACGTTCGAGACCTTGAACCTACACCTTCTCACGCAAAGTTCGGCAGCTTGGCAATTGTTGCGACGGTTGCAAGCATTGAGGACAGCTGCAGTATCCATTGGGACCTTGCTACCACTGTGAGGCAAATCGTCCGTGAGCAACTCGAGCGACACAGCAAATCAATGAACGCCTTGAAGGCCGAAGAGCTCAGTTGAGTTTTTAATCAACCTTACGAAGCTGCACCGGTGGTTTCATTGCTGTCAGCCATGTCAGGCGTTGCAGAGAGTCGAACCAATCCTCCACAACAGCACCACCATACGTTTCCTGATGACGTGACGCATGACCAAGGCGATTATAGGGGTACGACGACGAATCAACTCTTGGAAGATGGTATCTACTACTCGCAGCGTCCGAGGGCTGCTTATTCCGAAGTCTACAACGTCGGTCGCCCTTCACCTGTTTGCTACAGCTGCGGTGCGACAGGAAACATTTTTCGTTTTTGTCGCCGTCGCCGCCAGACGTGGTATGGCCCACCACCGATTTGGCCTAACTTTTAAGGCGTCAAAGTTGATCGTTGGCCGGCAGAACATCGCGCAAGAAATGCTATAGGCTCGCCACCCAGGAATTCTTTCCGCCATCTTAACAGGAGGAGTGACTCGCCAGCATCAGACCGCAGCCTGACGCCACCAACGAGTCGCTCACGCCATTCAACATCTCCACAGCGACGTTCTACACCACCGCCTTCATCGGGAAACTAGCCGGCGCGGCCGATGGAGGTAACGTTGCCGGCCGGTCTCCGTCTCTGCAATCTTTTCCTCTTCCTATTATGATGTCCCAAAACAAAGTGTGTTTGTTAATTGATAGTGTGCCTGCAACTTCGTTAGTGAATACAGGTGCTACGGCTTCCGTCATAGTGCCACATTCAAGGAAAGACTTGGTTGGAAGGTATGTTCCCGTGGAATGGTGGTGTGACGTTTCGTGGTGTCAGCGGAGAGTGCCTCATTGCCCTAGGTATTTGTGTTGCAAGTGTTTTGTTTGGTGCTGCATATCTTGTCACGGAATTTTTGGTATTACCCTGGTGGACTCATGATGTGATTCTTGGGACCGACTTTCTTCATGATTGTGGTGCTTTCGTTAATTGGGTCACAGGCGAAATTACGGTGAATAACGCGCTTTTGTCTACGCTTGCTGAGACATCTTTACTGTGGAAAAACTTTTCGTCGTGTCGAATGAGTCTCTCTAAGCGCCGTGGTCTCTAATACGTGTTCCTCTTAATCTTGCTATGGCCGACCTTTCGTGGTTTCACGCCCAAATTCAACCACTTGCGATGGGTTGCGTGAAGAAAAATGTACTTGAGCCTCGTTCTCTTGCGGCCGTTGTGAACGGTGCCTCAAGCTTGTGGGCTTTCAATTTTTCTTCGGTGCCTGCTGTTCTTTCACGTGATATGAAGCTTGCCGAGTTCGATGAAATCACGTACGGCACTATCACCGTTTTAAGCGAAGAGCCGCAGTCTGAAACAAATGAACCCCAGAGAAGCAGTTCTGAAGAAGATATCTTAAAATTGATCAGCAAGTTGCTACCCTCACATGAACGCCACGCTCTTGCACGTGTCCTTATGACACATCTTTCGGTGTTCGATTTCACATAAGGTGACACGGAGACTTACCTACCACGTTCTCGTGCTCATCACAGAACTGACACCGGATCTTCACACTCAGTTCATCAAAAACCTTACCGCGTGTCATCGATAGAGAGGGCAGTGATAGCTGAACAGATCACCAAAGTATTGCGGAAAGGTGTCCAAGAAGACTCATCTAGTCCGTGGACAGCGCCTGTGATCTTAGTAAGAAAGAAGGATGGATCATGGTGCTTTTGGATGGATCATGGCGTTGGCTATAGAAAACTAAATACGGTCACCAAAAAAAGATGTGTATCCGCTTCCTAGAATCGATGACGTCATTGACTGCCTGCATTCCACTGCCTACTTTTCGTCACTGGATTTGCGATCAGGCTATTGGCAAATACCCATGCACCCAAACGACAAAGAAAAAACGGCCTTTGTGACACCTGACGGCCTTTATGAATTTACTGTTATGCCGTTCGGTCTTTGTAATGCACTGGCAACATTCGAACAATTTATGGACACAATACTTCGTGGACTTAAATGGGAAATTTGTTTGTGCTACATAGATGATGTGGTGATTTTTTGCAGCACACTGAACGACCATAACAGACGTCTCAGTCTTGTTTTGGATTGCATACAAAAGGCCGGCTTGATCCTAAACTCTAAGGAATGTGGTTTTATTGAAACGGAGACATTAGAACTTGGACATCTTGTTGACAAAATTGGAGTAAGGCCTAACCCACGAAAAATCGAGGCCATTAGCTCTTTCGAACCACCAAAATATGTGCGGGAATTGAGGAGCTTCTTGGGCCTATGCTCATATTTTCGTCGTTTCTTTCCGAGGTTCGCTGACGTTGTGCATCCATTAACATATCTTCTTCAAAAGGACGTCCCTTTCAACTGGACTTCAGCTTGCGACGATGTGGTCCGCCAGCTAAAATTTCTACTAACGTCGGGACCCATACTGCGTCAATTCGATGCGTCCTTGCCTACGGAAGTGCATGTTGATGCTAGTGGCATCGGCATCAGTGCTGTACTTGTGCAGCGTCATCAAGGAGCTGAGCATGTAGTGGGTTACGCCAGTCGCTCTTTCAACAAAGATGAACGCAACTATACCGTAGGAGAACAAGAATGATTGGCAGCTGTTTTTGCGGTACACAAATTCCAACCTTATATCTATGAACGTCCGTTCACTATCGTTATCAACCGTTACGCTTTACGCTGGCTGGTGAATCATCGTACCCGACTGGTAGAGTGGCACGTTGGGCTCTTCGACTTCAGGAGTATGACTTTGTCATCTCGTTCAAGTCTGGACGCCGCCATGCAGATACCGACTGTCTCTCCCGCCTTCCCCTGAAGAGGACTGAGTGTCAAGAAGACAGTTTCGACGGCTGTTTTGCCTCCATTTCTTCCACATACCCAGACTTGAGTACTTTCAAGAAAAAACAAGAGACTAATAATAGCTTGGAGCCATTACTTGCCGCGGCATCGTCACCTCAAGCCAACGGCCGTTTTCTTGTCCATGACGGCCTTCTATACAAGACAAATTATTCGCCTAAAGACGCACGCTTCCTTCTAGTTGTACCACAGAGCCTACATTTTGACCTACTAAAGGACATGCACGACGATGCGACAACTGATCATTCGGGGTTCATCAGAACTTTGAATGGGACACAAGAGCGCTTTTACTGGCTCAGATTGTAGGACACAGTCAAGCACTATGTCCCTGGTTGCGAACAATGCCAACGCTACAAGTGGCCTACGACTCCTCCGCCATGTCTTCTCTATCCGCTGCAACCTCCTCATGCACAATTTGATCAAGTTGGTATCAACCTTTTGGGCCCGTTTCCACGCTCGTCTAACAACAATCGATGGGTGATACTGTGCGTCGACGATTTGACTCGTTACGCAGAAACAGCAGCAATATCATCCTCGACAGCGGCATGCGTGGCCATGTTTTTGCTTAGATTCATCATTCTTCGGCAAGGCCCTCTCAGAGTGATCATTAGTGATCGTGGTCGTCAGATCGTGCCAAACGACGTCGAAGAACTGGTTCGTCTGTGTAATTCGCGTTTCCGCCATTCATTCCCGTATCACCCTCAGACGAATGGGCTGGTAGAACGTATGAACAGAACTCTGACTAGCATGTTGGCCATGTACGCATCGTCAGACCACAAGGACTTTGATTACGTTTTCCCCTTCATTACTTATGCATGTAAAACGGCCAAACATGAGAACCCCAATTACAGTCATTTTTACCTCTTTTACGCACGTTCACCGCTTAATCTGCATCGACACTATTCTACCATTTGACTTCCATAGCGACTACTCTGTCTCCAAGACACTCTGCCTAGCCGAAGAAAGCCCGGCGTATTGCTTGTCATCATACTGTCGCTTCGCAACACCGACCAAAGGAAAGCTATGACAGCCGCCATCAGTTTGTAGCTTACTGCGAAGGAGACTTTGTGTGGTTGTGGACGCCACAACGTAAACGGGGCCTATGCGAAAATTTTTTACCTCAGTACAGTGGCCCATTCGTCATTGTTGATCGCTTGAGCGATTTGACATACGTGGTAGCACGGCTGACATCAGCTGGCCGTCGGTCAAACAGGACCCAGCTGGTACATGTCGCCCGCCTTAAACGGTTTCACCCTCAACACTCAGAAGGATTCATACTCGCCCAGCGGGCTTCGTCTGGGCGCCAGGAAATGCAACGGGTATGAGACGAGAGAGGTGAAGAGGAGGAAAACGTGAACTGGTGCAGATATTGACGCCATTACTACCGAACCCTCAACCTCGTCCTGTTAATAAACATCCTTCGACTTTAACAATAACAATATCATGAAGATGTCTGGATTCTTTCTTTCTTTCTTTCTTTCTTTCTTTCCTTCCTTCTTTCTTTCTTTCTTTCTTTTTTCTTTTTTCTTTCTTTTCTCTCTTTCTTTCTTTCTTCACTTGACGTCTTCTCTCACTTATCAGGGTAATAAAGGCTAGGTCAGAGAAATCACCACCCATAAATCTAGAACCAAGCCAGAAATATGAAGGTCTAAAGCGTTAATTGAACAAAAATTGCGTCCCAAATCATCATCATGAAACTTTCTGCTTCCTTTACCCGCCACAAAGAAAAAGCTTTAGGATGGCTGTTTTTGAAAAATTTCTCTGTAGAACAGCAATAACACAGGAGCCCTGTGCATGGCAACGTATCGTCCTACTACATGGCCATGACGGTGCATCAAGTTCCTTCGCAGAAAAACGCTATGCGTTCTTTGTATTTGTGTTAGTTATTTTGATAATGTAATATGCAAATTTAGAGCTGCTATATTTCTTTTGTTACCACTTAAGAGACACGATCACGTTAGAATGTCTAGAATTTCACATTGCAGATGCACGCTCACACTTGAGCGCATGAGAGTGATGTGAATCCAACTATGCATTGCTTATGACCAGTTTATTTGATTCGTATTACTGCTGCAGGTCTTATTTATGCACGAGGCGGCTACTCACTTTGAGGCTTATTTCTCTCTCTTTCATTTAGATTGTTTTCTATGCCATTAGTGCGCCTGATTGAATTATCACAATCAGTTGACCCAATTCTCGCGCAAAGATTGCTTTCTTTTTCTCTTTTCTTTCTAGCTGTGCTCGCCCTTCACGTGCGCCGGTGGCACGAGTTCTAAACGTGCTACCACAGCAGTGCGCGAGATCTCTAACTAATCGTTCCAAACTGCAGACATGGCCTCTCTTGCAAGTGAACGGCTGGAAAAGAGGCACCGCGGATGCAGCCTCACTGTGTGATCTTCAGCGATCCACAAGAGGCCGATAATCCGGTCGGCCCAGGTTCAGCTACGCCGTGCGAGCCTCAGCACGTCGTCGTCAGTGTACCGTTCCGAATGCTTAAAACCATTCCATTAACGTTACCTCGAGCAGCCGACCTGAACCCTCCCAAGGACCTCGCAGTGCATCCGTGCGACGACCTGTATTCTACTCCACTGCCTACGGGGCTTGCAACGACGCTTGCACCAGTTCGTGAACGAGGTGGGTTCCCTTCGCTCTTCTCGAAGTGTCACAGCGCCGACCAGGACGCAACCTCAGAAGAGCAGCTGGTGACGCTCGCAGTTCCGTTAATGAGTCCGCAGTTACCGCCGTCACATGGCACGCAACGCGGCAGGCATTCTCTCCAATGATTCGCCTACGTGTCGGCGTGCTGTGCGACCCGTTCGAGTAGTTGGTTGGCCAGTTCCGGACGACATCAGAAATGTGACGCAATAACCACACTACGTCCTCGCTCTGGCGGGTCACCTCACTCTTTATGTAGATGAGAGGTTGCCGGAATTTCCCACGACGGCGACACTGTCGCAGCTGGCCACTCAAGTGATCTGAACTTGGAGACATATTATCATGGTTACCTACAGCCATAGAGCATCCGACAGGGTGAAATAAAAGCGCCCTTGCGCTGTACGCCAAAAAGCCGTGTTTTTCTGCCATGTCTTCCAGGCAACCTTGTCTTTCTGTTGAGCACAAGACCTATGACCTTTTCGTGCGTGCGGTCATTAGTTTGTATGCTTGATATGCACTGAACGCGTTTATTTCAGGTGGGGAGGGTGTTGAACTCCGGGCTTTCACTTCCAATAGCATGCTTTAGAAAATACGCGCGTGCGCTTTAAAAATTTGAAGCACAGATAATAATGTCCACATACCCCGTTTTCGAACTTATGTTTTGAAAAAGAAAAACTTGGTTATTTCGTGCGCTTTCTCCGTCAGTGTAAAAGCTCTAACGTGTCACTAACGTTCCGTACTTGCGAACACTTGTGGAGTCACTCCTATGTGTTGCAATAAATGGTTGATTGGATGCACTTGCCACCTTTTCAGTGACTCACGTCTCTTTATATATAAGCATGACATTATATACGTTCCTATTTATGAAGGGTAGCAGAGAACACTTTCATACCGGCTGTTTCGAACACGGCTGCGGCGGTTGCATTTCATTGTAGGCGAAATGGTAGAAATCCCTGTACTGTGCGATGTTGGTGCACGTTAAAGATCATTAAAGCGTCAATATTTCTCAAGCCCACAACTGCGGCAACTCTCATAATTATTTTGTGGTTTTGAGCGTTCAACCCCACATATTGTTAAGGCATTTATTGTCTTACTTCTAGCGAATAACTATGATATAAATATGAGATACCGCATAGTATTGTCACGGGGGTGAGAGAATGATTGAAATAAATATATTTACAAATTATACAGGGGAGTCGGAGGCAGCTGCAGCCAAGATGGAGACACAACAGCAACAACAACATGAGCGCAATCGCATTCATCGTCTTCGTCGTCTACCTGATGCTCTCTCGTTGCCGATGACGTGTAACATATAACCCCCCGCTGCCGGTAGCGCCGTCTCGGCGCCTAAAGGAGAGTAGCATCATGCGGAGTTGTATGGTTTCAGACGGGACACGTGGATGAAGTCAGTGGCGGGTGCGGACGACGATGACTGACGGTCCAACGAAGCGATCCTATATGTGACCTCACTAAGCCGGCGTAAACCCTTGTAGGGACCTGAGTAACGAGATAGGAGCTTCGAAGAGAAGCCAACGTGGCGGCATGGTGTCCAGAGGAGGACCAATGAACTTGGAGAGTAGGAAACTACTCTGTGATGGCTATCGTAGTGGGCCTTCTGAGAGAGCTGCGAGCCAAGAAGACATTCCCGTGCGATTTGGCGGGCCACTGGAGCCCGAGCGGTGGCATCCCGGGCGTACTCTGTAACCGTCTGCGTAGTCTATGGAAGAATAGTCTCGAAGGGTAACGCTGGATGGCGGCCGAACAATAAATAGACGGGGGAAAAGCCAGCGGTGTCGTGGCGTGACGAATTGTACGCGAATGTCACATAAGACAGAGTACTATCCCAATCAAGGTGATCTTTGGAAACGTACATGGAGAAAATCGTTGTCAAGGTTCAATTTAGGCGCTCGGTAAAACCATTTGTTTGCAGGTGGTAGGCCGTATAGTGAGCTTGTGACACGTTGAACACGAGCGCAGGATGTCATCTACTACTTTTGAAAGAAATGAGCGACCATGATCGGTCAGCAGCTGTCGAGAAGCGCCATGGTGAAGAATTACGTCATGAAGCAGAAGTCCGCGACGTCAGAGGCACAACTTGTCGGTAGCGCTCGCGTGAGAGCGTATCTTGTGGCGTAGCCAGTGGCCACGACTTTCTACTTGTTTTCATTGAGAGACGTAGGAAACGGTCCAACGAGATCAAGACCGACGCGGTAGAAGGGGACGGTGGGTATGTCTATTGGTTGGAGTGGACCAGCTGGTGGCAAGGTGGAATGTTTGGAGCGCTGGCAGGACTTACAAGCAGCAACGTATCGGCGCACAGGACGGCAAAGGTCTGGCCAGAAGAATCTACACCGCACGCGATCGTACGTGCGCGTGACCCCGAGATGTCCAGCGGTAGGAGCGCCGTGAAGCTGTTCAAGAACAGCAGAACTGAGTGTCGCAGGAACTACGAGTAGTAGCTCTGGTCCCTCGGCACTGGTGTTGCGTCGATAAAGAATGCTGTCGCGTAGAACGAACAAGTGTAGCGACGGGTCTACGTGGGGCAAACGTAGACGTTGCATGATAAACCGCAAGTGGACATCGCTGAGCTGTTTCTTGCGTATGTCGGTGAAAGCAGACATGGCGAAGACACAAGGGTCATAATCATGTGCTAAAGGTCGGGTGGGTACACGGGGTGACGGGATAGACAGTCGGCATCCTGGTGCATTAAATCATATTTGTATGCCACGTCAAAGTTGTATTCTTGGAGTTCTAGGGCCCAATGGCCAAGTTGGGCCTTAAAATGATCTTTAAGAGCCAGCACAAGGCATGGTGATCCGTAATTAGCTGAAAAGGTGTGGCCAAACAAGTATGATCAAAATTTTGCGGCGGCCCTGACTAGTGCGAGGCACTCACGCTCTGTGAAGAAAACTTCCTCTTTGAAGGGGAAAGAAGGCGACTGGCATAAGCGATGACGCGATCCTGTCCTCGTTGCCACTGGCCGAGCACAGCACTGATTCTGTGTCCGCTGGCATCGGTACGAACTTCAGTATGGGCTGACGGGTCAAAACGGGCCAAGATGGTTGGGAAGTAAGTAATGTTATAAGGGTGCTGAAGGCAGTCGTTTGGTCAGTACCCCAATATAAAGGCATGTTCTTCTTGAGTAGTTCTTTAAGCGGTCGGGAAATGTCAGCAAAATTCTTCACAAAACGCCGAAAGTAAGAACAGAGGCCGATAAATCTACGTACATCTTTTGCGGAACGTGGTACAGGAAAATCTTTGACAACTCTAATTTTGTCAGCATCAGGTTGCACGCCTCGAGCGCTGACAAGGTGGACAAGCACTGTGATTTCGCGACGGCCAAAGCGACGTTTTGAAGAGTTGAGCTGAAGTACTTCTGCCCGGAAAACCTCAAGAACAGCCGACAGGCGGCTAAGATAGCTTTCAAATGTAGAAGAAAATAGGATGACGTCATCGAGATAGCACAGGCATGTGGGCCATTTGTATCCACGCAGGAGAGAGTCCATCATGCTTTCAAATGGAGCTGGAGCATTACACAATCCGAATGGCATAACCTTGAACTGGAAAAGTCCATGAGGTGTAACGAATGCGGTTTTCTCACGGTCTCAATGATCGACAGAAATCTGCCAGTATCATGAGCGTAAGAAGATAGATGAAAAGTAGGCAGACCAATGTAGGCAGTCGAGAGCATCGTCAATCCGCGGCAGTGGATACACGTCCTTACGTGTTACTTTGTTTAAATGATGGTAGCCTACGCAGAAGCGCCAGCTGCCATCCTTCTTGACTAGCACGACCGGTGATGCCCATGGACTGCGGGAAGGGTCAATGACGTCTTTTTTGAGCCATTTCTAAAGCAAGAATATTTTATTAGTGTGCAGCTCAATATATCTAAATTTTCTTTATGAATTTAAAGTATATTTTTATTTAAGTATGTGTACCTATTGTTCAGGATTTGGTAATCACAAGGCGCATGTACAAACAGTGGTTTAACATATTCTTTTTCTTTCTATCTCCCTGTCGCTTACTTCCTCTCTCCATTCATCACCTTTTGTCTCTCGTTATTTCCTTTTATCTGTGTTTCTCAATGTGAGTTTTCCTCTCTTCATGTCTCTTTTCGTCATAAACACCGCTGTGTTTCATACTCTACCTTCCTCCTTGCCCTTCTTATCATCTCCTATATTTCCTTCTCACCCTCACAATTTTCTTCAGCCCTTTTACTGTACGATACTTACATGGCTATGCTACCTTTTGTCAGCCTGCCTCAAGAGTTGAGTGGTGAAGACACTCGCCTTCAAATTGTGCGCACGCAGGTGCGATTTGCACCACCTCGTGATTATTTTTCGGGCGAAGTGTCTGAAGACCACACAATGTCGCTCTATCCATAAGCATCGTCCGGCTTCAACATTATTTGTAGCCCAGGTGCAAGACATCTGTGCACAAACCATATATAGTGCACATGTACTTGTGAAAGCAGCCGTCTCTATTGCTTTCTACCCGTGCATTCGTCCATGCCGCCATTCAACCATCCATACATCCATCTTTCTGTCCTCTGTACTAGTCACTGACTTGAGCGTAGACATTATGGACCTGGCATAGTTTCAACCACTCGTCGTTATTCACTTCATGAAAATGCGTGTATTTTTCAACTCTTTCTTTTTTTAGTTCTTTCCTTCTTTCCTTTTTTCTTCCTTTCTTTTTCGTCTTCTCGCACCTCTCAAGGTAACATAGGCTAGGCCAAAGAAATCGCCACACATATATCTAGATCCGAGAAAGAAACATGAAGGCATAGAGCAAGACTCGAACGAAAACTGCATCCCCAATCATCATCATGAAGCTTTCTGCTTTCCCTATCCACCGCGAAAAAAAAGCTGCAAGAGGGCTGTTTTTAAAAAATAATATCTGAGAAATGTGGAACAGCATTAACACATGAGCCCTATGCATGGCAGCGTATCTTTATACTAGATGGCCATGACGGTGCATCAAATTCCTTCGCAGAAAAACGCTATGCGTGCTTTATATTTGTGACATCTTTTTTGATAATGTAGTATGCATATTCAGATGGGATACATTTTCTTTTGTTACCACCTAAGGGACAGAATAAGGTTAGCATGTCTAGGACACAACCTCCTCTATAAACAAAAGCATTCCACATTGCAGATGCCCGCTCAAATCTTGAGCGTATGAGAGTGATGTACATCAATAAAATTCTACATCCAACTATGCATTGCTTATGACCAGTTTATTTCATTTTTATTATTGCTGCAATGGTGTTTTATGGATATGGCGGATACTGACCTTTAGGCGTCTCACTCTCTCATTCACTTAGATTTTGTTCTATACCGTTAGAAGGCCTGATTGAATCGTCATGAGTTGACCAAATTCTCGCGCAAGGATTGCTTTCTTTCTTTCTTTCATTTCTTGCTGTGCTCGCCCTTCACGTGCGCAGGTGGCACGAGCTCTAAAAACACTGCCACAGCAGTGCACGAGCTCGTTAAGCAGCCGTTCCAAATTGCGGACGCGGTCTCCCTCGTAAGCGAACGGCCACTCGAGAAGGGGCACCGCCAATGCAGCCTCACTATGCGATCTTCAGCGATCCACAAGAGGCCAATGTTCCGGTTGGCACAGGTTCAGCCACGCAACGTGAACTCCAGCGCGTCGTGGTCAGTGTACCGCTCCGAATGTTGAAAACCGTTCCAATTAACTTTACCTCGAGCAGCCGACCTGCACCCTCCCAAGGACCTCGCAGCCCCGCCGCGGTGGTCTAGTGGCTAAGGTACTCAGCTGCTGACCCACAGGGCGCGGGTTCAAATCCCGGCTGCGGCGGCTGCATTTCCGATGGAGGCGGAAATGTTGTAGGTCCGTGTACTCAGATTTGGGTGCACGTTAAAGAACCCCAGCTGGTCTAAATTTCCGGAGCCCTCCACTACTCCACTACGGCGTCTCTCATAATCATATAGTGATTTTGGGACGTTAAAACCCCACATATCTATCTATCTATCTATCCAAGGACCGCGCAGGCCATCCGTGTGACAACCTGTGTTCCACTCCACTGCCTGCGGGGTTTCCAACGACGCTTGCGCCAGTTCGTGAACGAGGTGGGTTCCCTTCGCTCTTCTCGGAGTGCTGAAACACTTACCAGAATGCAACCTCGGAAGAGCAGCTTGCAACGCTGCCGGTGCCTTCACTGAGTCCGCAGTTACCACTATCACGTGGCACGGGACGCAGCGGGCATTGTCTCCAATAATTCGCCTACGTGTCGACGTGCTATGCAACCCGTTCGAGGAGTTGGTTGGCCAGTTCCGGACGACACCAGGAACGTGACGTCATACCCACGCTGCGTCCTCGCTCTGGCACGTCACTTCACTCTGTGTGCAGATGAGAGGTTAGCAGAATTTCCCTCGATGCCGACAGCGTCGCACCTGGTCACTCAAGGGATCTAAACTTGCAGACATATTATCATGTTGACCCACAGCCATACGACACCCGACAGGGTGAAATGAAAGCACCCTTGCGCTGTACGCCAAACAGTCGTGTTCTTCTACCATGTCTTCGAAACTATCATTGTGTTTACATTGAGCACAAGACCTATAACTTTTTTCACGCGTGTGCTCATTAGTTTGAATGCTTGATATGCACGGAACGCGTGAAGGTAGATGCCTAAAATGCGAATTCGTGGTACCAGAGGGATAGGATGGCCATCAAGAAACAGCGAAATGTCAGGAGAATCAGCGGTTTTGCGGCGCCGCTTGTATACTAATAACAACTCCGACTTATCCACTGAGCACGTAAGGCTGCCGGCAGCAGCATAGTCTTGTACCACAGACACAGCTTCCTGTAGGGCGTCCTGAATGGTTCCGTCTGATCCTTTGGTCGCCCAAATTGTAATGTCATCTGCATAGATGGCATGCTGGATGTTGGGAACCTGTTGTAATAGGGAAGAGAGTTTAGCCATAGCCACGTTGAACAAAGTGGGCGAGAGAACCGAGCCCTGTGGTGTTCCTCTGCCTGCGAGACGAATGACGTCCGAACGGAAGTCTCCAATCCCAATAGTGGCCGTGCGGTCAGAAAGAAAGGACCTCACGTAATTGTAGATACGTGAGCCACACTGAGATGAAGCTAGATTGTCAAGAATAAGGTCGTGGGAGACGTTATCAAAAGCACCCTTCAGATCCAGGGCCAGAATAGCTCGGACCTGGTTTGAAGTGGGGCTATCCAACACGTCCTCCTTAAGCTGTAATAATACGTCCTGTGTAGAGATACCAGGACGGTAGCCGAATAGTGTATCAGGAAAAAAGTGATTGTCTTCAAGAAATGGTTGTAGTCGAGAGAGAACAACGCGTTCAAAGAGTTTAGCTACACATGAAGTTAAGGATATAGGGCGAAGATTCTGGAGGGATAGCGGTTTGCCAGGCTTTGGAATAAGTATGATTTCTGCGTGTCGCCACTCCTGTGGTAGCGTGCCGTTTTTCCAATGTTCGTTGTAAAAAGTGGTTAAATATTCGATGGACTGGTCATCTAAATTACGCAGAAGTGTGTACGTAATCCCGTCTGTACCGGGTGCTGTGTTGCGCTTAATGCTTTGCAAAGCTGCCCTAACCTCTGCTTCTGTAATGTCCTCATCTAGAGGCGTATCGTGTACGTGTGGATAATCACGGTAGGCGGGACGGGGGCCCGTGGATACATAGTGTTGCTTTAAGGTGTGCAGCAGAGTGTTATCGTCAAGCCCTGATTTGTGGAGAATGGTGCGGATTGCGTTAGCAGTGTGTGATTTTGTCTGCGTGGGATTTAAAAAAGCACGGAGTATACGCCACGTTCGAGGTGTACTTAGTGAGCCGTTGAGTCGATCACAGAAGTTATGCCAATTGTTGCTAGTGAGGATGTTCGCATAGTCCTGTGCCTCAGTAGCTAGTTTGGCGATTCGGAGACGAAGTTTTCGGTTATGTTTCTGTCGCCGCCACCGCCGTGTCAAGCCTCTGTGGGCATCCCAGAGATGTAGCAGATGCCGGTACACATCCGGCGTTTCTGTCGTCGCAGCGATGAGTTTGGTAGCTCTTTGAAAATCGGAGTGAAGTTTTAATATCCAAGCCTCTAGGGAAGGAGAGTCCTGATGGGTAGTTGTACGATTACGCCTAAATGCATCCCAATTCGTTAGTTTTATGATGCGCTCTGAGGCACGCGTGGCTGCTACTTGGAGCTCTGTAGTTAGTATATGGTGATCACTGCCTAGATTCACAATGAGGTTGCACCAGGAATGGTGACTAACGCCCCTGACTATCGTGAGGTCGGGGCATGTGTCCCTGCTCACACTATTACCTAGGCGAGTGGGTTGATCAGGTTCTGTCAGCAGGGTCATGCGATGAATCGCGAGAACCTGTGCGAGTCGTCGGCCTTTAGGCGTTTCTGTTGCGTTGCCCCAAGCCGGATGGGGGGCATTGAAATCTCCTACAATAACTATTTGTTTACCCAACTTGCAGATTTGTGCGAATAGATTACCGAAGTCATCGTTCCTGGCGTTAGGTGCACTGTAAACGTTAAGCACGTACAGGCTGCTACTGGAACGAGAGCACGGGACTAATTCGAGAAGTACGTGTGAGATGGAGGTGCTTTGAAGGGTGTGTTCTATGACAGTGACATGCTTAGAAACTAATGTAGCTGTGCAATGTGGTGTATTGTTCGTTACGTCCGTGTATGTGGTGTAACCCGGAAGCGTAGGGGTACATTGTACTTCTTGTAACGCTATGACATCGGGAGTAATCTGCTGCGTCGCAATGAATTGCATTAGAGCTCCGCGTTTCCTACGATACCCCCTGCAACTTCACTGCCACACACGTAGGAGTTGAGGGGTGTCACGCGTTGACCTACGGTTTCTCGCCATGATCATGCAATAGCGGGGCCTCGGTAGTACGCGGAGGCATTTCGGACTGTGCTAAATCTTGGTGGAGGGTGGTGGGAAGCGGGACTGCAGCAGCTGCGGCTGTTGGGACGGTTTTTTAGTACGGTGATAGGAAACGGGAGGGGCGTATGTAAGGATGCGGTCGCTGTGTTTCACGTGTCGGAGACGTGGTGCGTTTTGGTGCAGACGGCGAAATATCAAGTTGGCCAAGTGCAGCCGATATCTGCTGTTTAACATCCGTTACAATCTGCTGGATAGCAGGTTGCAGGGCCTGCTGGATCAATTGTTGGAGTGAAGCTGTTAGTTCAGCCATAATGCTATCCTTCATTTTCTGCATTTCTACCTGCATCATAGCTGCGAATTTGTTCCTTAAAGAAGTAGCCATTTCGTTCAATGCCTCTCGTGTGCAATAGTCGGATCGTGCCGTAGTTGACGACATGTCAGGGTGAAGCTGAGTGTCTACTGACATGGGTTGTGGTAGTCTAGGTGGCGTTGGTTTTGGTGTTCTTTCCTGCGTTGATGTTTGTGTGAGGGAGTGGGACTGGTGTGGAGAGGGAGGGAGAGGAGGGAACTGCCCTGCCCAGCTTACCGTTTGTGCTTTCTTGTGGGAACCGCTTTGCTGGCCATGATGATGCGTTTTCCCGTCCGTGTGCCAGCCTTGAGATCCCGGCTGGCCAGCGAAACCACTCCGCGATGACGAGTTTCCTCGCTTGGGCCCCGACTTATCCCTGGAATGGCTACTTCGCCTGGCTGCACTCCCGGACGCCCTGCTCTGCCGTCCGGTGCTGGGAGATGGTGACTGGGCCTTCTTGGTGGGAGTAGCTGACCGGGGTGGTTTGCGTCGGTCGACAGGTGGCAAAAACCGCTTTGGGCATGGTTTGGCAGCCGTCGGGTGGTCGCCACCACAAAGCATGCAAGAAGGGCGGCACTCGTGGTTGTTGGGTGATAATGAATCCCCGAACACTCGACATTTCGGTGTGTCAGGAGGCTGTGGGCACACATCCTCGCGGTGTCCAGTTTTGTTGCACTTTCTACAGTGGGGAATAGTCAGTTTGTAGAGGTAGCAGCGGAGAGCCTGTCCGTACGCATTCACGAAGAAAGGGACTCGCTTGCCACAAAATGTGAGCACCATTGGTCCGGAGTTGCCGAGGCGTCTGCACGTAAGGACCTCGTAGCCCGGTACTTCAACTTCTGTCAGGAATTCGTCTGGTGTGATTTCATGGCCTATTATGTTGACCACCCCTTTGCACGAATTATCAGGCGCAATACCATAAGAGGTTATGTCGTAGGTTGCTGCGTGCACTGTAATTTTGGTGATTTGTCCAAGTGCCATGGCGATGTGTTCAGATGCGGTGCTTATTGTTAGCACATTTTGATTTTTGTCAACTCGAAGCTTGATATCAGGCTTCTCACTGCGTATATTTGCGGCATGAACTACGGCGAGAAGTAATGTCTTGGGGCTAACCTTGCTGAGATTTAATCCACCATGGGGACGGATTGCTAGCCTGTAGTCCTTGGCAGGGAGTGGTGGGAGTCTTGGTAGACGCGTCTTAGGCCGGCTCTGGCGTAGAGCGGCCTCAGACTGCGTGCTGGGCAGCTGTTGAGTCGGTACGGTATGGGGTTGCAGCTGTCGGCGTTTGTTCACTCTCTTGGTAACAGTGATCCATGGATTTGCGTTGTGCTCATCGCTCACCTGCGTATCGGCGTCTTGACTGGTCTGCGTATCCATCATGTGGTCCGTGGAGCGAGAGGGCAATGAGTGCTTCTCGTCGGCTGCGACGCTCCCAGAGACGCTCACCATCCGCTGTAGAGCGGAGCGGCGTTCTCTCCAAGCCGCGTCTTCGGCTTGTTATGGTTAGCGAGGTAGACCTCTTCAAAAACTTTCGAAAGCCTTAAAACGTATAAAAGCGCACTCACAGGTTGAAGTCTGGTATAGGCTTGACAGTGGTGATGCTAGGAACAAGTTCCTATCGTTGCAACAGGTCGCCAGGAAGACATTCTTCTTGAAATTGAACCTGAGCCGGAGCCGACGTGATTCGCGTCCGTCGCATGCTCTCGCTACTCGGCGACCCCAAAAGCAGGTAGAGTCCGGGTTCGCCCAACCGCAGGAAACACGATAGGAGCAGGCACATCAGGAGCAGGCACATCAGGAGCACGGCCAGCTGAGACGCCGTCAGATGCAGTACACGCGAACACGCTCTAAGTCTGGGCTGGAATCGTCGTTGTTGAAGTCGAAGTATGGCCCGGTAGGATTGGCAAATTCTCCTGCAGAACTCGTTTGGGCCAATGACACAGCAGGGTTGGAAGCGTCACGTTGTAGCAGTTGGGGTTGAGAAGGACGAACGCCGCGGCGTTGATGCTCGCGTCGCGTAAAAGCTGTTTCAAATGACACAAATAGTAGTGATTTTCAGGCTGCAAATTCTCTCACAGCAAAAAAAAAGGGGGGGGGGGCAGTTTGCTCCCGCCGCAGCGGTCCGCGGCAAGCTTCCAACATGTCGGAAATTTTCGCTCTAATCGCCGCGGCAGGAGAGACTTTTGGTCGGGACCCGTCGAAATAGGGCTGGTCCGACCAAGCCGTCGAAATCGAGTCGACGTGTTTGTTTTGGTAATGGCCGATGCTGTACATTGTTGAACTAAGACTGGAAAGTGTTCTTAAATGACGAAACAAGCAAGCCCTTCGTTATCGGTCTTGGTACTTTCATGATATCTTACTGCACATAATATTACATTACATTCGTGTCTTAACAATGAGCGGTGGCAAGAACTCACCGCTCCAGTCGCCGAGCGAAAATCGCGGACCGTTCGCGGTTCATGTGAAACAAAACCACCTTAGCGACGGTTGTGAACAGAGCGATTGGAGCGAACGAAACATTTTTTTGCTGCAATCGCGGCATGTGGAACAGCCTTAACTGAGTCGGCCTGCAGAGCAGCCAGCTGTTGCAACGCGTGGTCAACGCGCTCCTCTTCCCTGGCATGTTCCATCGCCACAGTGAAAGCGTCCCCCATCTGGATGAATGACCGAAGCAGGTCGGGGTCACGCAGGTCATGTAGAATTTGGTCCTCTATCAAGCTAGCTGCAGCGTTGCTGAAATTGCAGTCGATGGGCAACCATCGCAGCACTAGAATGAAATGGACGGCAGTCTCCTCGGGCTCCTGAACTCTCCGCCGAAATCGGGCACGTACGCAGAAAGCGTCTTCAAGCGGCGCGAAGTATGTGTCCAAAACGGCTAAGGCCCGCTGGTACACGTCGAAAGTTGTACCATCTCCTGAAACCTGGACGCCTTCACGCAGCGTCTGCTCGTCAGCAGCCTTGTTGTACGCTTGCAATCTCTCCGCTCCAAGCGCGTTGAGCAGCAACGCCTGCTTGGCGTCTGGCGTTCCGTCCAGGGCCGTGCCGATGTACACTTGCATGACGTGACGCCATGTCTTCCAGGGAATCGGAGGCACGACAGGGCATTGAAATAACGGAGGTGGTGAAAATTCGGGGAACTTGTTGCTGCCAAGACAGACCGTACGCGGAGGAAATAACGGTGGAGCCGTACACGTGTAAAGGTCTGCAGTCCCGTCGATCCGCGGAATTATCCTTAGGTAGCGTCTTCAATGTGAGCCGCACAGCAGAAGAAAGTAGAATGAAGAATGGCTCACATTTCGGTAAGATAGACGCGGTGCAACGCAGGTATGGATGGTATCGATGTCACGAACTTGTGATTTGCAGAAATTGAGTATCAGCGGGCTGTACCCAGGGTGCTCGCACGGGTGCTGAGTCGACAGCGACATGAAGAAGGCTCGATGCCCACCTTGACACCTGCTGCACGTGGAATCAGATCCTCATCACCAATATGTTGTATCGTGTGGTGGACGCTCCGCACAGAGCACGCAGGACACGACGCTGAAGCGTCGGCCGACACTAAGTATGCAGCAACTGGTAGCCAAAGAGGAACTGCCTTTATGAACACAAGCATGCGAATATATACTAGAGTCACTGGAAAAAATTCAGAGCACCACAAAGGTAGGCTGCATGCGGGCAACACTGAGTGGCGGTGGGCATTTCCCTTCCGGGCTGTTCGACGCATTGTAATAGCGAGCGTTGAGAAGACCCGAGTTCTCCGCTAGAATATCGTGTTCCGTTCGATGCAACTGTAATATTTTTTGTGTGTTTCTGCAAACGGATACCACAAGCGATTCAGGAGTATCAATTGTTATGAACGTAACGATTGTTATGAGCTGTAAGCGCCGTAGCTGTATATGACATCTACGGCTATGGTTGCGATGCTGTCGAACGCTCTTCGTGGCATTAGAAGGCTTGTTTTGCGTCAACTGCTCTGTTCGCAAGGCCCGGGGCTGATAACAATCATACACCCACTCGGTGCATTCGTATTAAATGCTATGTGTTTGCGCATTGGGTGGATCTTGCGGTTATGCTTGCGCGATGTTTTCGTTTTTGCGGTTTGTGCGGTCGGTGCTCGCTTACTCGTTGGCGTACTGAGATTGATTGTTTAAGTGTACAAGGAAGCAGACATATACAATGCTTTCTTGTCGGCAGGTTGATTTGGTCATATCAAAGTATTATTACGACAGGGCTCCTCGTATTTACGTATCGGGAATGTACGACAGCAGCCGCTTATGTGGGCAGCTCGGACTGTTGCGGTTACAGGCGTATTCGCTTAGAGGGGCCGTAGTCGTGCGGCTGTAGGTGCTAAACACTGGTGCCCTGGCGAATTGTCGTTCTCTTTAAAACGTGCCGCACGACCACATTCGATCGCGTTCAAGGTCGAATTATTTACTGCGATCAGCTCCCCTATGCGTCTCAGTGCGGATCAAGAAACCCGATTCCGATTGAAATCTAAAGGGCGCCGTGCAAGGCTCGTATTATTTGCGAACGCGCAGTTGCCATTTTCTCAGTTGTGTCAAAAAATAAGCTATTTGAAAAGTTCATTCACGAGAGATCTGGAATGTTTGTGGGCGGACATGCGTAAACTGTGTGGGCAGTTGTGTTACTTTATGACCAGTTTATGCATCTGATATTATAAAAGTTGCAGTGTATTTGTAGCTATATAAATCTGTTCCACATTATTTTTTATTTGTCTGCATCCCTGGTGCGTGAACAGGAGTGCAGTTATTTTCAAGTCGCATAGTATTTTTGTAGATGACACACCTTCCCCCGAGGAGACAGGTTACCTGAATTACATAATTAACAATACAGCATTTCAGATAACAGCCAGTAAGGTGATTGGAATGAGAGATGTTAAAAAAGTAACCAAAGGAACACGCCAATTGGGAACACGTTTTTGGAGTGCACTCTTTTTTTACTGTTCGTTGGTAGAAAATGACAGACGAGAAAAATTAGAGCATAATGGTATTGGGACCTTCAGGCTTTCAATATCTTGCTGGACCAGGCGTGGAAAAACAGCTACTTGCTTTGAGTGCTTTTTGCAGCTTTCTTTTGCTGGGTGGGCACCTTACTATACCTAATCATTTATTGAACCCTTAAAGGCCCCTTTCAGGGTATTACATAAGGGGTAGGCAAAAACACAATTCAACAGATGCATGATTGACAATGGTACAAAGAATAATCGAAAGCGATCTACATGATAAAAAAGCAATGTTAACAGAAGGAAAATAATATATATATATATATATATATATATATATATATATATATACGTGGAAGAAAACGGCAACAATTGTAAATTAACTAACATACCAAGTGATTTGTGATTAGCTGTTTAAATTTTAAGGGGTTTTGTTCGTGCACTATGAATTCAGGCAGGTTATTCCAGTCTTCAATGGCAGTATGTAAAAATGATTAATTGAAAGCGTTAGTTGAACCATGTAAGCGCTGTAAACATAGGCAGTCCACCTCCCGCTCGTTCACCGACGCGATGAACGGGCGGGAGGTGGAAGAACGGTATTGCGTTGCGACGGCAAATTATGGTATAGTTTGTGCAGAAGGCAGAGCCGAGTGACCTTGCGGCGAATTTCTAGAGGAGAGAGGTTGAGGGATAGTTTGATATTGGTAATATTTAAGCGAAAACTGTGTTGTGAGGTGATGAGCATTCTGCTCAATTGCTTCATGCAGCGGTCAAAATTAGCACCTTCAGAATGGCAAGCGTATACAAACTGTGCGTGCAGCTGTGTGCCTTGGCTTCATTATCTGTTGGTTTTCAATAAATTAAGGATGCAATCACAATGACATACGCAAAGGTAAACAGTCAATATTTATTTATTGATACACCGAGTACTCACATGATTGCGAGAGCACCTGAGAAAAGAAGATATTATCTGGACTTTCTCTCATATCCGCAGTTAACAAGGGTGTAAAAGCGAAAGCAAGATTTTGGGGGCAATTCACATGCACAGCGCAGTGGAGCTGAATTGACACAAACAACAACAGCATTTTAGCACAATGTCGAGGCATTTCTTGACAGCTGAGCTGTAGGGGGGGATTGAAGCTGCAGAAATTATGGCCGAAGTTTATACATGGTAGCAAGCAACTGACACGAACATTATCAGACGTGCTGGTAGCAGCGTTTAACTCCATAACATTACTACTGGAGAATTCTGGGCAAAACAAGGAAAGCACTGTCCTGGAGTTAGCATCTCATCAAGAAGACTACCTTGTTGAAATTTAGGGTCAAGGCTCTGGCTGCTCATATTCGCCAGTTGTTATCCAACTAAATCTTCTATGAAATTCTGTGTTTTCTAAAGTGCAGAATCATGGTTAAAAAACACTGCCTCAGTACGAGGTTCTAACATCTCATCGGCCACATATATCCTACCTATAGAGCTAACTGTTAAGACCTGTGCAATGAATACCTTCTCATGCTTCAGCGATCATGGCCATGCAATAAAAGTCTTAAGATTGAATGTATGTTTTGCCCAGTACTATGCAGTTGCGAGTACGGAACAGTTTGCATTTGCTCATGTTACTGATTAGTGATTTGTAAAGCACTGCCGGCTTGTGTGCTCTCTTGTTCCTTAGCTCAAGAGGGAGTTTGCAATCATTAAGCCCGACAAAAAATTAAATATCGAGATCATTTGCAAATGCTTTTAAAGGTGCCGTGTTACTGTAGCCTCTCTATTGTCAGTCTAATATTGTAACTAAGTAGAGAGCCCAGTTCAATTATGCACAAACAATTCTGGACTCTAATCTTACATTTGATGAAATTTCAAAACGCTGCTGCAAATTTCGTATCACAAGCAGCAACTTCCATTTTGGCATGAAGCATCATGGGTGTCACCCCTAAGTTATGTTGGCAATTCACTCTAATGCATAGTATAAAGCATAGCAAATCACTAAGAAAATACACTAAAAACAATGACGCATCATAGACAAGCTATTTACCGCTCTTGCAATCGCTTCCTTTTGGTACAGTTTGTAAAAGCATGGCCTTCAATAAAGGGATGTGGTACCTGAGTTGCTTTCAATAATTTCCTAGAGTATTCACTTCGTCACCACGCAGTGGTACCACGTCATTGTATGGTTAAATAGAAAAAAAGTCAAATGGAAATTAGCTGTGACAGCGCATTATACTAATATTTTACTGCTTGCTCTCAGATGTGTTGTTTAACGTGCAATGCATAAATGGAGTTTGCAAATTTGGTGTCATGGCCTCCTTAAAATAGGTTATGAATCTGGTTTTAAAATAGCACATGAAGACGTAAGTTCACGCCATTATTACTATATGCAACTGACACAGCTCTAAATAATTCTTTTACGCAGAAGTAAGTAATATCAAAATGTCTTGTATGACGTACAAATAAAGTAGTGAAAAATAAAGCTGCAATACTAATTAGCAATTTACAATGAATCAATTAAACAGACAATAAATGTGGAATCTTCAGCTTTCTTCTAAAAACTAAAGTGGCTGGATTAGTTTGAGAGTAAGCCAGCTTATACGCACAAAAATGAACAGAATAATGTATACCGAGCGATTCGCACAACTCTAAATAATGCTGTCAGCAGCGAATAATACTGACAGCTCTCGTATAAACACTATGCAAACGGAACTAGTCACACAGATAAAAAGAACCCACAGAAAAATACCTTACAAAACACTAGAAAAATTATCCTACTTAGCATTACTAACAGCTACACGCATTCCCACACTTCTTGATGCACATTTTGCTTGCTGTGTTGCTTTCTCCTGCATTTCTTCATTCTTTTTACGCAAACTAAAGCTCACTCTACACAACAAGAACTGCTGCACAACCTTATCAGCAATGTTATGGCATGCGGGTAAGGATGAAAATGCAAGTTCCTGTTGCCAAAATCACGTCAGAAACGTGCTTGAGTGGAAGTTTTTCTGCTACTAGCGACTCTTCATTTTTCTAAAGTAACTCTCCGTGCATTTATTGAGTGACATTACTGATGCTATTGGTATGCATAACGATTGCTTGTTCGGTACATAAATCTTTAACTGCAAAAGCAAGCCAGCTCGAGCAGTGTCAGTTCCAGCCAACGTTCCTTTGCAAAGGTCAAATAGCCCATACTTCTTACCGACACTTTGAGAAATGTATCCTGCCAGCTACTCTAGCGATTCCTGCTCTTCTGACTCAAGATTTTAAAGCATGGCAGGCATTTTCACATCATCTAGCTAAGCCCTCAAGTCTGGTCTTGAGCTCAAAAAATCTGTTAAATGAACAGAGTCATCTGTGTCATAGCTGACATGCTTGCTTGGCTTAAAAAGTGTGCAAGCGCTATGAGTCTCAGCGTCTACTTGAATTCCCTAGCTCTGGGGACAGGGGACTTGGCTCTTATGGTACTGAAAAAATTCTCTAGGGCGTCCTGCGAAAAGCGACTTAGGAGAAGCAACTTCAAGCCTTTGGACTTGACATACCCCTGGCGAAGATTTAATGTTGTAGTAGTTGTTATTACCATGTCAGTCTCCACTGGCTTCCACGATGCCTTAGGCTGGCTGTGGTAGAAAATGCTAAGTTTCCTGAACATCTCGATAAAATTTTGAAGAAACATTTCAACCTCCTTGCCCTTTTGTGGGCACAAATCACTCAAAGCCAAGGTCGGTGTCCTTTACGTCATTAGCTAAAACCACCTGAACACCTGATCTAAAAACCAAGTCGTTGTTACGGCTTTCTCATAAATTTTTTTCTGCTCAACCAGAAGCCACAGAGCAGCGGAGATATTGAGGTCCAACAAGGCACAAGCTGTGCCAACATTCATTTTGTCGAAATGGCTTTGGTTTAGATGTTTCTGCTTTAAACGTGAGGCAAGCTTGAGGCTGTGCTATTCGTCAATTTCGCACAGCTGCTCCACATACTTTAAGCCGACCTGAAAGGAAAACGGGTCATTATGGTAAAATTTACTGTTCATGTATTCATAATCACAGATGAACTTCTCGTATTATAAAAATTCAGGAAAACTGTACATACCAATTTGTAGCTCATTCGAAACATAATGAAAATTGCATAAACAAAACCAGTTTTCTGCCAATCTTTACGATGTGTTTTCAGGTTTTCGACATTTCAAACAAACCAGCAAAGTTCACAAGTAAGTTTAGAAATGCATATGACATGTTTACTCTTATATTTAAGGCTCTTCCGAGTTGTAACTGGCAGCTTACTAGTACCCCTTAGGACTTGAAAGTGCTGTCTGTATTCACCCTACTCGTATTTACCTATCGTGCATTTATTTCAGGCAGAGAAGCTCATGTGGAAGCTAAGGACTGCACTGAAGGATAGAAAAAGGTATATGAATAACGTTTATAAATGCGAAGAGTAGTGGGAGTAGTAACCACTAACTGAAGAGAGTAAATGCTTGTAAATAAGATAACAGAGGCAGTTTGAATTAGTGACATGAAGTTGAGCAAGTTAAGCCTGCAGTAGATAACAGGTCATCGATCAGTATAACAGAAGGGGTGCAGTCAACAGCGGAGGAATACAGGCGATGAAATGAGGAAATATGCAGGTATAAGATATAGCCATAGAAAGCAACATGGGGCTATCAGTATGTGCTGATCCATTTAGTGCGTCTTGTTGACAGTTTGAAAGGCATAAACTATCAAACCTGCAAAAATGTGGACAGTGTGTGCTTTGTTTGGCTTTCACATTCGTCTTTCATGTACTTTAGGTAGTATGTGAACGTAGTAGAGCCCCTTGTGCAGGCATTCTGGCAGGGTTATTTGGCAATTGCAAGCAGAAGCATTCATACAGCAGTGCACATTGGAGACATTTTAGGGAAATAGCTTGAAAGATGGAAGACCAGGCAGAGAAGGACACATACAACAGCCTGGTCTCTGCCTGGTTTTCCGTCTTTCGCACTGTTTCTCTCCAATATGTCGTACAAACACGCTCAAGCAACCACTTTAGCACATAGGAGGCTGTTTATTTGCAATTGTCTTGAAGTGTTTTAACGTGAGGTCATTGAAAGAATGCAGTCAAAGGAATTAGTTTCTCATGGCGACTACGTGACCATAGGATGCCATGCACTGACTGCTTACATAGCAACATAGTACTTTACCTTATTCGTTGAAAACTTGTTCTTAACCACAGTGTCATCATCCAGAACTATCTTCTGCTGCCTCACCAGATTACCACGCAAGGTTTTCAAAAGGTCGGGTGCATCCGCAAGGAAGTTCAGGTTGCGGCCTTCATCACAAGGGTGAACACATGTGGTCCGAGGGCGCCCGTACTTGGTGGCCATTATAATGCACAGTCTCCAAATAGCCTGGTTTCCACTCCCCATGTCAGAAGTTACACAGTCTATAGACTGACCAATTGCTTCACATTTCCTCATGATGTCAAAGAGTATGGCCAATGCCTGCTTTGCATCAGAGAAGTCGGCTGAAAAAGAAGTACACATGTTATAATTTCTGGTGTTTATGGCGCCAAAACCACGATATGATCATGAGTCATGGCCTAGCAGAGGGCTCTGAATAATTATGACCACCTGGGGTACTTTAGAGTGCACCGACATTGAACAATACATGGGCCTTTAGTATTGCACCTCCATCCAAATGCAACCGCCGTGGCTTGGAACGAACCCGCATTTTTTTGGCCAGCAGTCGAGTACCGTAATCACTGTTTCACTGTGGCGGCAAGGCCTAACAGTTTTATGATAACTTCACTTATTTACTCTTGCAGTCTACTGAGATTCACTTAAATGGAAAGTGTACAACGAGAGAGAACAATGTGTCACTGTTGGTTAGGTAAACTGTTTTTGTCCTCAAGAAGTCACAGAGCGATGCATTATATACCTGAAAAGTAGTATGCTACTATCTGTTTCCACCTGGACGTCACTCCACCAAGCATGAACTCCAGGGCGTGTGTTGCGAGACCAGCTGGTGCACTTGGGTCTGATGATGCTAAAGTAGAATGTCCTGAAAAGTAGCGCACAAGCATATATTTGTAAACAGCATTATAATCTTCAGTAATCATTCAATAGATTAAAATAATAAGTAGAGAATGCAGAATTGCTGTGCTTATGCAGGTAACGCCTAAATAGAACTAATCATTACTTGTAAGAAGTTATTTAGCTTTTTTTTAGTACCAAAACTGTGTGCATTATCTGAAGGGTGCAGGTTCAGCCCCTACCAGTGGCAAGCTGTCTTTGCACTTGAAAACAAAATAACCCACATGCCTTTTAGCAGAAATTTTCTTATACATGGTACCATGTGGCATCATGAATAGAAAATGAGCTATTGATTTCACAGCTTACGAAAGAAGCCGGCTTTAAAGCACACTTTATGCCGAGCTGAAAAAATGTTTTTCATTATCTTTAGCTTAGGTTTCACACATTCTAAGCATCGCGTCTTTACACCAAGGTCAGCCTGCAAGAAACAGAACCCGCAGGAACACTTACCAAAGACAGAATCTGTAGTACAGTCATAATCGAGGCCTGGGGTGAGCTGCATTTCATCAAGCATTATGACAGCGTACCGCTCCTCTGCTTTGAATGTTACAACTTTTGCCGCAAGTGCAGGAAAACATCCTCAAGGATTCCTGGAAATATGCAGATTGTTGTCAACTTGCCATAGAGTTTTAATGAGAGGCATGCATGAAGAGCTTTGGGACCAAATGAAACCGGAACTGAACTGTGCCAGAAGCACGTCCAATAATAATAATAATAATAATAATAATAATAATAATAATAATAATAATAATAATAATAATAATAATAATAATAATAATAATAATAATAATAATAATAATAATAATAATAATAATAATAATAATAATAATAATAATAATATTAATATTATTATTAATAATAATAATAATAATATATTATTACTGCCAAGGTTTTACATGTCAAAACCATGATATAATGAGGCCTGCCGTAGTAGACTGCTCTGGAATTTTCGACCACCTAGGGTTCTTCGACATGCTGAATCCAATCGAATGAATTAAATACTATATGAACACTTAGACAGTGATGTGCTGCCTTGTCACCACTAGTACAAAACCAGTTTTGCATCTTGGTATTCGCAACAACAAAAAGTTCACGATTACACTGCACTAATATGTTCCATTCTCATGCACCAATTTTGATCATTATTTTTGCGCTCATCTCAGGATTCAGCACGACAGACAATCCAGCGCTGCAGGATGCATATAAAAAGCATCTCAGGGCCCCTTTAGGTGAATAAAGAAGCCTTGTAAAAATGTGGCTTGATGTAGGCACTTTTTACATATGTCGTACTAAGCTACGTATCATCTTTCACCCTAATTCCCAGTAGTGTATTATTCGCATTTGTTGGTTACTTGAAGAAGACGTACCATAAATAGCTGTAATGATGATTGACTGTTTCTTTTATACTGTTCCTTGTACGAAAAAGAAGGCACGTAGCTGGCGAGAACTTGATATTTCTGATGTTCTTCTGGAGCATTTTTTCTGCGAGCAGTGGCCATCCATTGTCACGGAGGTAATCGTATCCTCTCGATCCACAAGCAAGTCGAACTTTCAATGATTCCAGTACTGTACTATCATTCCATGCAGATCCCCTCATAGTTTCTTTACCAAGATAACGCAGTTGATCATTGGCAAAGATCTTCCTAAATGACGTTTTCAGGCTTCTGTACTCTTTTTCGGCCTATGCTCGTTTCTTCTGCTCCCAATTGAGCTGACGCTTTAAGACCAAAAGCTCATTAAATGTGTCATTGTCTGCAGAAGTGCTCCCTCCCATCATTTTGCCTTCTTGCAATGATGACGACTAGTTCATTCGGTCATCTTCTGCTGCAAAATACGATTCCATTCATGACATTAGTCATTGGTTCTAACACTAAAAACTTTCAAGAATCTAAAATCAAGAAACAGGCAGCATTGGGAAGAGCACTTAAAGGGTATTTGAGGCTACATGCACCATGACCAATGTGATGGCTTTACATATCTAAAAAAGTGCTTCAACAAGCATATGCAACTTTCACTTTTCGCTTTCACTTTATCACCTTAAGGACCCCATAAAGGGGGTGTTACATAAGGGGTGGGAAGCATACAACAAATGTAATACATATGCTGGAAGGGTATAATTATGAACAGGGGTAACCAATACAGAAATAAAATAATACATGTGCAGGATCAGTATACATATTAACAGGCGTAACATCTTGCAAAAAAAGAGAAGACAAAGCGAGAACCAATCGATTCGTTTGTGGACATTATTAAAACCGTGCAAACATTGTATAAAACACAAAAACAACCAATTTCTATTTGTAACTCTACATTAACAATAGAGAAAACCGATATACAAAAAATAGAGAAGTTAGCACTCACAACTGCTATAGGTGTTGTTCAATCCACTGGTTGAATGATTCTCTACATTGTTCTGCTGGCTAGAAAATTGTTCACGGAAAACAAGAACGTGGACGAAGAAGTGACCCGGATCGTGCAAACAATGCTGTTTTAGCAAAGAAAACTAGCACAAATAACACCTTAAAGCGTGACAAATGCTTCAAAACCTGGAAGCATTGAAACCTATCGCACAAGGAATGCCCCATTGCCGTTTAGCTGAATGCACTAAACAACTTGAAACGCAATTACTAAATACAGATTTAAGGCATACAGTGAGCAGCGCAAACTAGAGTTTTTGAAATTGTGAGATTCAGACTTCATTCGATTTCTCCGTCTTAACAACTATAGCGCACAGCAGGGACAAGAACACAAACATACAACGTGGACACTACTTGTATCTTTGTGTTCCTGTCCCTTCAGTGCGCTATTGTTGTTAAGATGGATTACCAACATGCCCAAGCTCACGTTCTTTCAATTTCTCCGGTTGCCTTGGTGTATTACCATAAAAAATGAAAACGAATTATTGCCAACAAATGCAGAGGACATGCATATTTTTCATCAGGCGAATCTTTAGAGTAGCCTGGTTTTGCAGCAGAGGACTTGCGTCTTTGTACGCACGTGTATATTCCACTGGTAACTCTAGTTCCATAAAACGAAAGCCACAGATACCCCCTGAACAAGACTCAAATACTACTCAGTAGTAAACTTAAACGTAAACATTTTGACAGCAATCTGTCTGGCTGGGTAGAAAGGTTTAGAAAATTGAAATTGCTCCAGCCACAGTTCAAATAGAGTCCGACGTTTCGAGACCGACTCGGTCCCTTCCTCAGGGGGTGACTGTCTTGGTCATGGAAGTGTCGTCGCGTCGTGTTCTCTCACCACGGCCACGGCGTTCCCTTTCCACCACGTTTCGGAGACCGTGAACGTACACCGAAGGCATTGATCCCAGCGAGCGGTTCACGTAGGCAGGCGTATGCTGAATGTGCCAAGACTCGAGCAAGAGCCTCTTTCCCAAATTCCGTTCTGTTTCAATAACAGAAGCGCCGTCTAAGTCAATTTTATGGTCGTGCTTCTCGCAGTGCTCCGCCAGAGCGCTACGTTGCACTTCCATCTTCCTGACGTCGTTCTTGTGTTGGCGCATTCTTTCCGGGAAACACTTGCTCTCGCCTATGTAGCAGGCTGGACACCCAGAACACGACACTTTGTAGACAACGCCCGGGTGTAGCTCCCTCGGAGGTCGGTCTTTCGGCCGCGGTAGCAAGCGAGCGAGCGTCGAAACAGGTTTGTGGATTACCGTGACCCCGGCTTTTCCTAGGACTCTCGAGAGCTGTTCACTTATGCCCGGCACATATGGAATGGCGACGCGGTTGTTTGGCGCCTTCGTTTTTCTCGTGTGCGGTGGTGTGGCCAGGGCGGAAAGGGGGTCGGGCGGTGTGTCGCTTGCAGGTGTCTTTCCGCGGTGCGGTGGTTGTCGTCTCGACAAACGGCGTGACGCCCGGCGGATGAACGCTTCTGTGTAGCCATTCCCTCGTAGCTCGGCGACAATCCTCTTTTCTTCTTTCTTCCTCTCACCCTCCGACGTGCAGATTACTCGTGCACGTGAAAGGAGTGCCAAAACCACTGAAGCTTTGTGGGCAGTTGGATGACAGGATGTAAAATGCAAATACCTGCCGGTGTGAGTTGGCTTTCTATACACCGAAAAGGTCATGCGCTTGCCCTCTCCCCGACACTCTCCCCGACAGAGCACAGCGTGCTGGCAAAGGGACACAACTTCAACACGACCACGACACGCCCGTCACTGCCGAAGATCATCGCGGCTACGGAGGAAGGCATAAGGTGACTCGACAGCGGCATTCGGGAGAACGTGCGTCTCAAGGCTATCGGCGTACTATCAAAAATAGGAAAGCGCCGTGAACACAACCTGTCGAGAGAGGAGTGTAAGGCGATCCATGCGCTCCGAAATGATGATAAGGTTGTCATCCTCCCGGCCGACAAAGGGAACGCAATGGTCCTGCTCGACAGGGAGGCATACAACGACAAAGTGCGAGACCTGCTGGACAGTCCGGCCTACGAAAAGCTGACGAAGGACGCCACACCAAGTGTCCAAAGGGAAATGAACAAGCTCCTGGCGGATATCTTTAAAGCGCACCCAAAGGTGAGAAACGCATACCTCCAGCTCATCTGCCGGAGCGGCTCTGCACCAGGATTTTACGGGCTTCCCAAGACCCACAAGCCCACAGTTCCGCTCCGTCCTATCGTGGATTTTACAACATCTCCACTCCGGGCGCTGTCCAAGTATCTCCACCGGACTCTCGCGCCGCTCGTGGGGCAAACACCGACCCACATACGCGACGCCAGCCACTTCTTGGAGCGCATGAGAGATGTGACCGTGAGCAGCGATGAGTGCTTCGTCTCGTTCGACGTCGTGTCCCTGTTCACCAGTGTACCCGTAGCACTAGCGGTGTCTAGCGCACGAGCAGCATTGAACCAAGACGAGCTCTTGGATGAAAGAACCTGCCTGGGCGTCGACGAACTGTGTCGCGTACAGGAATACTGCCTCAAGGTGACCTATTTCAGCGTCAACGGGAGCTTCTACAGACAAGCCAGCGGGACCGCGATGGGAGCGGCGATCTCCGTTACGGCTGCGAACCTCACAATGGAACACATAGAAGAGACGGCACTGGGCTCCTTTATTGACAGGCCGAAAGTATTTGTGAGGTACGTGGATGACTGTTTTTGCATAATAAAGAAGGCAGCAGTAGACAGCTTCCTCGAACATCTAAACTCCATCGACCAAGCGATACAGTTCACGGTGGAACGAGAGCGAGACGGGGCGCTTCCGTTTCTCGATGTTTTAGTCAGACGACACTTCGAGCGCATGACCTTTTCGGTGTATAGAAAGCCAACGCACACCGGCACGTATTTGCATTTTACGTCCTGTCATCCAACTGCCCACAAAGCTTCAGTGGTTTCAGCACTCCTTTCACGTGCACGAGTAATCTGCACGTCGGAGGGTGAGAGGAAGAAAGAAGAAAAGAGGATTGTCGCCGAGCTACGAGGGAATGGCTACACAGAAGCGTTCATCCGCCGGGCGTCACGCCGTTTGTCGAGACGACAACCACCGCACCGCGGAAAGACACCTGCAAGCGACACACCGCCCGACCCCCTTTCCGCCCTGGCCACACCACCGCACACGAGAAAAACGAAGGCGCCAAACAACCGCGTCGCCATTCCATATGTGCCAGGCATAAGTGAACAGCTCTCGAGAGTCCTAGGAAAAGCCGGGGTCACGGTAATCCACAAACCTGTTTCGACGCTCGCTCGCTTGCTACCGCGGCCAAAAGACCGACCTCCGAGGGAGCTACACCCGGGCGTTGTGTACAAAGTGTCGTGTTCTGGGTGTCCAGCCTGCTACATAGGCAAGAGCAAGTGTTTCCCTGAAAAAATGCGTCAACACAAGAACAACGTCAGGAAGATGGAAGTGCAACGTAGCGCTCTGGCGGAGCACTGCGAGAAGCACGACCATAAAATTGACTTAGACGGCGCTTCTGTTATTGAAACAGAACGGAATTTGGGAAAGAGGCTCTTGCTCGAGTCTTGGCACATTCAGCATACGCCTGCCAACGTGAACCGCTCGCTGGGATCAATGCCTTCGGTGTACGTTCACGGTCTCCGAAACGTGGTGGAAAGGGAAAGCCGGAGCCGTGGTGAGAGAACACGACGCGACGACGCTTCCATGACCAAGACAGTCACCCCCTGAGGAAGGGACCGAGTCGGTCTCGAAACGTCGGACTCTATTTGAACTGTGGCTGGAGCAATTTCAATTTTCTACTCAGTAGTAGTTCGCTACGATAATGTTTTCCTGCATCGAATTAGCCTCCAACTGCGTGATTACATAAGGTACCTGCTACAGAGCATTCCATCCTTGTGCCTTCATCCACAAAAGACTCGTCATTGCCTTCTGAGCTCGCAGGTGCTTTCTCGCGATGCAGGGTTTCCTCTGGGTTCTAAAGTGCACCTTGGTTGTATGTAAATTGTGGCGCTTCCGGTGCTTTGCCTGGGTTATCTCGCATCGGCTGCAGGCATCCTGGTTGTGAGACTGGACGAGAAAATCGAGGCTTTGTGGACTTTTTTTGTGGTCTATGCTAGAAAATGCTTGGCACTGCGATCCACTTCAACCTATTTTTGCCATCCACTCTTGGTTTCTCAAAATCATCCGGAAGGAAGTGGTCCTGTTGATTGTCCGTCAGGAAAAAAATGTGACTTACGTTACCTTGGCCTATTGTTTCAAAATGCTTTAATAGTCTTGAGAAATTCTTGAATACGGAATATAGTTGCTCCCGACATTTTGAAAATAACACTTTTCGTGTTGAGGCCACAACCACGTTCCTAAAGTATCAGAGGCGTTTTCATGTATGCTTTCTCACTATTTCCTAGTTTCAAATGCACAACAGGATAAAAGGGTGCTATATCGGATGAAATGGGAGGCATGGAAAAGGGGGGCCCCGAGTTGTGTAACACAACAGTGAGAGAAACAAGAGCACAGTTGAAGATTATTGAATTAAGGCTATCCCGCTGACTTAGCGCGGACTTTGCAACCTTTTCTGCCATTCTCGTGTCCCGACAGGACTCCCCTCCTCCGCTGTCTGCCGCCCTGGGAGAGCTGAGTGACATTTAACTCCTCTCAACCGGTAACGGATGTCGACTGTGGCACCGCGCGCAGGGTCTCCCGAGAGGTTTAGCGTGCGTGCGTCGAAAGCGGGTCAGATACTTTCCGGGGACGACATGGTTTTTTTTCTTTTCTGTCCGTCAGCTCCCTTTGAGGATCGTTTGGACTTCGCCAGCAGCGCCTTGCGCCCGCGGCGAACACTTCCCTAATGTCACCCCCCCCCCCTTCCGAATGCTTGGCCGAAGAGTGGTGCGGGTTCGTAGTGCGTAGCCAGGCTCCGCCGACCCGTATCTCTTCGAAGCCAACGCAGCCAACGCCAGCACCTTTGCCCTCGCTCGAGCAACCAGGCCTTGGTCCCGGTGCCTCCGTGAATCACTTTTACCACGGAGAAGTGCTCGTGGCACCCTGTGTGGTACTTTGCACCCGTGGCGTGGGTAAGCCCATTTGCTTTCCCGCCGCGCCTTTGCAACGGGCTGTACTGCGTTTGGTGTTGCCACAGACAATAAAGTGTTGCGACCTTGAACAGTATCGTGTTCTCGCGTCGGCGATGGTTAACGCGTGCCCTGTGGCTCGCTGAGCCGGACCCACGCTAGTGGCCATACTCCTTCGGGATACGTGTCACTACAAAGCAACACTATAAAATGGACTAGGAATCTTCATTTAAAATAAATTTATGCAAACGGCCGTCCACACTTATTCAGTCTTATAAGTTGGAATATAAAGGCGAAAACATGTTGGCGAAAAAGAAGGAAACCACTGGAACCTTTCCGTTCAAACTTTGTATGTACAACTAAACCAACTTTCCCGAAACGAATTCTGCAGACACACTAATATAAGTGGAACTTTTCGCCATTCTTGGCCGGCTAACCATCGTCACAATGTAACAGAATAAATCCCCGGAATACGATCGCGTAAATCGCAAATCACTCTTATTTCGTGCGCACTCGCAGTTGTGTTTCTGTTCCGTTATTTGGAGGCTTGTCATGCCGTCAATGCCGACTGGTTGAACGCTCCACACAATAAATCTCTGTTCGTATGAGCATAGCACGCAATTGCTCGAACAAGCCACGCTAACAGAACGCGTAAATATTTTAACCACATTAAAATAAGCCCAGCAAACCACCGCATCTCTCATACAACAGTGCTAAGACGCAATTGCAAAAGCGAAAGCGAATGACCTGTTGTACCATTTATCTCACCTATCTGTTATTCTAATCTGGAGAGCAAAATTATCGCCAACTGGTCCAACTTGTAACGCTACTTTTATTGCACTTGGAGACTTCACCAACTTACCTCGCACAAGTGGGTGTTCTTCGAAGACACGAAATTCTTGTGGCCGATTCTGTGCAGCTATGCCGAACGTCGTTGCTGGTCGTTTTTTCCGGTCGGAATGCAAAAAATGCTTTCCCAGACTCCGTTCAATTGCTGCACCCGAAGCGCAGCAGCCAGGCATGGTTCTGGCACGTACGCTTGATGATAATCCGTCAAAAATGCGTAGCTAACACGTTGAAGTCTGTCCGCAATGCTCGTTGAACAGCAAAAGAAACGTCTCTACGCCGGGGCGCCCACCGTGATAGGAAGGAATATGGCGAGGGAAGGTCACGTGACGCAAGTAACCCAATCACCGTGGCTCTAGGGCGGTGTCGGCGCGCGGAAAACAGATGCGATACTCTGAAATGGATGGATGGATGGATGGATGGATGGATGGATGGATGGATGGATGGATGGATGGATGGATGGATGGATGGATGGATGGATGGATGGATGGATGGATGGATGGGTGGATGGATGGATATGGCTGTACCCTTTTGATCGGGCGGTGGCTAGCGCCACTAAGCCGTAATGCCTAATGAACCAAACACTAGATTTATTTTTTCCCTTAAATAGAGAGGTTGAGGGTTCGTGCATTGCAGTGAAGGGTTTAATTTTCACTCGTGCCTTGACTTTAGCCACCAATCAAATAACCTCCTTCTAGTTATTTCTACCCATCTTAAGTTTATTTCGCCCTCACTGTCCCTAAACTCCAATGCTTTGAATAACTTTGCGCCATCATCCTGAACTATAGGGTGAATACCCTTTACAGAACATTATCAAGTGTTCCGCAGTTTCTTCTTCCTCTCCACACGCACTTCATGCCGTGTCTACCCCTTCATATTTGGCCCGATATGTCTTGGTTCGCAATACTCCCGTCCTGGCCTCAAACAGTAGAGATCTACCCCGCGTATTATCATAGATCCTTTCCTTGGCAATTTCCTGCTTAAAAGTTCGATAGATCTCTAGTGGGGCCTTCTTAATCATGCCAATTCTCCACATATCGGTCTCAGCTTCCTTCACCTTCTTCTTAACCGATGATTCTTTTTGGTTTGGCCACCTGCTGTTTTCCAAGTATTTACCAGTCAATTTCCTGGTTCGCTTCCTCCATTTTGTATCGACATTCTTCATGTACAAGTAGCTGAAAACCTTCCTAGCCCAACGCTCTTCCCCCATTTCTCTCAATCGCTTCTCATAATTTCTCTTGCTCCTAGCTTCCCTGCCCTCAAATGATGTCCATCCCATATCACCTTGTACTCCCTGATTTGGTGTATTCCCGTGAGCTCCTAAGGGAAGCCTACCTATTCCACGTTGCTTAATTTCTAATCTCGCTTGAACTTCTGTTCTCATGCACAAGACCGCATTACCGAACGTCATACCAGGAACCATGGCCCCTTTCCATATTCCTCTCACAACATCATACCTATTGTATTTCCACAGCGCCCTGTTTTTCTTTACCGCTGCATTCCTGTTACTTTAGTCGACACGTATATTTCGTGTTCCTTTAAGTACTCGGCCTCATTGCTTAACCATATGCCCAGATATTTGTATTTATGTGTTATTTCTAGCGTGACTTCCTGTATTCTAAGCTCACTACCTTCATTGTCATTAAAAATCATGACTGCTGATTTTTCCTTACTGAATCTAAAATCTAACCTATCTCCCTCATTACCACAGATGTCCATCAATCTCTGCAAATCTTCATTGTTGTTGGGCATTAGCACTATATCATCTGCGTACATTAATGCTGGTAGTGCCTGATCAATGAGTTTTCCTTGTTTGACTAAAGAGAGGTTGAAGCCCATTCCACTTCCCTCTAATTTGGCCTCTAATCCTTGTAGGTACATCATGAATAATAAGGGTGACAGGGGACACCCCTGCCTAAGCCCCTGGTTTACTTCTGCAGGCTTGGATACCTGTTTTTCCGACTCTACAACTACCTTGTTACCTTTATAGATATCCTTTAAAAGATTAGTGACTACATGTTCCACGCCTAGTGTGTCCAGTATTCCCTACAATCCCTTTTGAACCACGCTATGGTACGCTCCCTTGATATACAAAAATGCTAGCCACAGGGGCCTGTGTTCCTTGTCTGCTATTTCGATGCACTGCGTCAGTGAGAACAGATTGTCTTCCAACCTCCTCGGTTTCCGAAACCGATTCTGCAGTTCCCCCAGCATCCCCTCATCCTCTATTCATGCCTGCAGTCTTTCATTTATATTCGGCATCGCAAGCCTGTAGACCACTGATGTCACTGTTATTGAACGGTAGTTTATGTCAGCTTTGTCCCCCTTTCCTTTATAGATCATCCTCATCCTGCTAAGTTTCCATCCATCGGTAACTTCACCATCGATTATTATTTTACTCACTGCCTCTCTCAAAGCCTGCTTAGACGTCGGACCTAATGTCTTTATCAGCATAATTGGAATGCCATCTCGGCCTGTTGATGTACTACTAGGAACCCTTTTCTCAGTCCTTTCCCACTGTCGTTGTGAAAATGGAGTCATTGCACCACTTGATTCGTCCTTGTCTATTGTGGTGCATAAAGTACTTCTTTGTTGAAATTTTTCTGTCACCCTTGTTCTTACATATTCAATAGCTTCGTCCCCTTCTAGCCTAGCAACTTGGGCTGCAGTTATAAAACTCTGCTCTAGGCTCGTCTGATTTCTTAGGGAGTTTAGATGGTTCCAAAATTTCGCAGCTGCCTTTCTATCTTTGTTATGTACTTCTGCCAGCCACTGAGCTCCCTTTCTTCTTATCTTTTCATTGATCAGAAGGGATGCACCCCTTCTACAACTTAGAAAGGTTTCCCATTTTCTTTCAACATCATCTGTCGGTTCACCCCGCTGCTTAGCATGTCCGTGTTCTCTAGAGGTTTCCTGACGTTTTGCTATGGCTCTCTTAACTTCCTCTTCCCAAAAACTTTTGGGTTTGTGTCTTCTTTTCCGGGGTGACTTGTCACGCGTCTTAGCAAGCTCTAGTTCAAAGAGTCTAATTAGATTCGTGTATGTCCACACTATCCTATTATCCTCCGTGATTACTTTCTCAATTTGTTTAGTGGCTATTTCAATTTGCCTTTCTGGATAAAAATTTTTCTGTAGTTGCTCATCTTGTCTCATTCCCACTTTCACTGCTCTTCCAAAACTTAGCTTGATACGTTTGTGATCACTACCCAGACTTCTGGAGCCACATTCATCTATGTGCATTCCCCTGAGCTTATCATACATCCTATGTGACATCAGTGCATAATCTATTGTCTGTAGAGGTCGCCACCCTTCAGTCGTTTAGTTCGGCTGCCACTAGCAGGTGGCGCCCCTGAGATTGTATATATTCTGCCCCGAATAAAGTGGGAGGGCCCTTTTCGTTAGCTGAGCAGCTGTCGTGCGTATCGTCTCTCTCCGCTCGTGCTCTGCCACGCTGACGCGGCACCAGCCACAAGACATGGTGTCAGAAGTGGCTGCGTAACGCCCCCTCATCGCGAACTCGCCCGTACCGCACGACGATGGCGCCGAAAAAGCTCAGCCTCAACCTCCAGCCGCCCGCACCGTTCGACTTTGTGCACCCGGGAACCTGGCCAGCATGGCTCAGCCGCTACGAGGACTACGCCGTCGTTTCCGGCCTCACTCAAGCATCCGGCGACATGCAGGTACGCTCGTTGTTGTACTGCATGGGGCCGGAGGCCCGTCCACTTCTGGAGACGTTCTCGCTCGACACCGCATCACTCGCCTCATTTCAAGCGGTTGCCGCCAGCTTCACCGACCACTTCGTGCATCCGGCGAATGAACTGTACGAGTCGTCGCGTTTTCACCGGCGTGTTCAGTTACCCGACGAGAGCGTCGACGCCTACTACGCCGAACTGTCTAGAATGGTGAAGCGGTGCAACTATCCGTCAGCTGAGGTGGAGCAAAGGCTTGTACGCAATAGATTCGTCGTCGGACTCCGCGACTCGCGCCTTTCGGACCAGCTTTGCCGGAACGCGAAGTTGACGCTCAAAGAAGCAAGGATGCAGGCCCGTCAATCAGAAGACGCCGACAAAGAAAAAACGTTGCCTCAAAACTGCGCAGAGCACTCCCGCGAGCTACACCTCGACGCCGTACGAGATAAGAAGTTCGCCTCTCGCCGCCGCAACTAGGATAAGCGGCCTTCGCCCCAGCGGAAAGCAGAGCGCTCCTGCCAGCCGTCAACATGTGAATTCTGCGGCCGCGCGCCACATCCACGTTCTAACTGCCCTGCTCGAAACTCCGTCTGCAACTCCTGCAAAAAGAAAGGACACTTTGCGGAAGTGTGCCGCGCGCGGCAGGCAAAACAGAAGCTCGGCTCCATTCAGCTACACGCTGTCGGGACGCTCGCCGTGGCAAAGTTCGTCGACACCACCGTTGACAACTACACAGTGCAGTTCAAGGTCGATTCCGGTGCCGAGGTGTCCACCGTTCCGAGCGACTTCCCTGCATTGCCGGCCAAGCTCGACCCCGTCAACAGCCTGCTCACCGGACCTGGTGGTCAGCCGCTGCGCGTGCTGGGTTCGTACATGGCGAGACTTCGGTGGCACGCGAAAATGAGCTATCAGCGCTTGTACGTGATCCTGTCTCTCACCGTACCTCTTCTTGGACTGCCGGCGCTTCAAGCTCTGGAAGTTGTAAAGTTTCTCGACGAACTTCAGACTCCGAAAGCAACATTGCGTGCTGAGCTCTTCCAGGGATTGGGCACCCTCAAGGACGAGTACACTATCCTTCTGAGACCTGACGCCGTACCCTTCTCCCTAAGTGTGCCTCGCAGGATTCCCATCCCGCAACGCGAGGTCGTCCGTCACGAGCTTGACAAACTGGAGGAAGGAGGCGTGATCCGCAGGGTCGACAACCCAACCCCGTGGTACTCTGGTCTCGTTGTAGTACGGAAAGCCGATGGTTTCTACCGGCTGTGCGTTGACTTGACTCAGCTGAACAAGGTTGTCCTTCGGGAACGCCACATCCTACCAACGGTAGAGCAAGTCCTTGGCCTCCTTGGCGACGCAACAGTTTTCTCCAAGCAGGATGCAACAGCCAGTTTTCATCAGGTTAAACTATCTGCAGACTCCCAAGAGCTCACAACGTTTTCACCCCATTTGGCCGATACTGCTTCTGCCGGCTCCCCTTTGGCATCACCTCCGCGCCAGAGTACTTCCATAAACAGATGGCCAGGATCCTGGAGGGCCAGGAAGAAGTCGCCAATATGATAGACGACATTCTGGTCTTTGGGCGCACCCGCGAGGAGCATGATGCCAGACTGAACCAGGTGCTGTCTCGCCTTGCAAAAGCAGGCCTCACGTTGAACCAAGACAAGTGCCATTTTGGTGTCTCCGAAGTCTCCTTCCTAGGAGTCATCGTTTCAGCACAAGGCATCAGGCCACGTCCAGACAAGGTCGAAGCAATCAAAGCCATGGAGGCTCCAACAGACATCGCAGGTGTCCGGCGACTGCTCGGAATGGTGAACCATCTTGCCCGGTTTTTGCCTTGCATCTCAGAGGTCACAGCTCCCTACAGAGCACTTCTAAACAAGTCTGCGACTTGGGTGTGGCAGCATGAACAAAATGCTGCATTCGAGAAAATCAAGGAACTCCTGACATCGGACCGTTGCATGGCCAAGTACCATCCATCATACGCCACCACAGTTTCGGTTGACGCAAGCTCATTCGGACTGGGCGCAGTCTTGCTGCAGACACAGCCGTCTGGAGAGCGCCGCCCAGTTGCGTTTGCTTCGAGATCAATGACCGAGACAGAGCAGCGTTACAGCCAGACAGAAAAGGAAGCGTTGGCAACAACATGGGCTATCCAACGGTTTGACGAATTCGTCCGCGGCATCACATTCGATGTTGAGGCAGATCACCTACCACTCGTTTCTCTCTTCGGCAAGATAGAGCTGGACATGCTGCCGCCTCGCATACAGAGGCTCAGGTTAAAGACCATGCGATACCAGTTCCGAGTGCTCCACGTGCCAGGAAAGCTGTTAACTACGGCAAATACCTTGTCACGCATCACCCAAAAGGCGTCCCTCCCCCTGGACACCGTGGAATTGTTTGCAGCTCAAGTGCTCAGCGGCATGTCGGAAGCCTTGCCACTAAGCCCAGAGGACGTGCGACAAGCACAAGAGTCCGATGGCGAATGCAGAGCCCTCACCTCCTTCTGCCAGAATGGTTGGCCACAGAAGTCCAAACTGCCACTGCACCTCTCCCAGTATGCCTCAGCAGCAGACGAGATCTCTTTCTGCGACGGTGTTCTTCTGAAAGGCGCCAGGATGGTCATCCCGCATTCACTTCGGCCGGCTGTTTTGACGCTGTTGCACGAAGGACACCAAGGCATCAAGAGGACGAAAGCTCTCACTCGAGAGTCCATTTGGTGGCCTGGCATTTCGGCAGACATTACTTCTCTGGTAACTAACTGCGAGAAATGTGCTTCCACTCGGGTGAACCATGCAGAGCCCCTGGTCTCCACGGTCCTACCTGGACGTCCCTGGGAACTCGTCGGCGTGGACCTGTTCCGCCTCCGCAGCCAGACATTCATCTTGGTGGTGGACTACCACTCCAGGTACCCTGAAGTTGTAACCTTGAGGAGCACAACGGCTCAGGCAGTCATCGACGTTCTCAAAAGCATCGTTGCCCGGCATGGGATTCCGCGAAAAGTCAGATCAGACAACGGTCCACCGTTCTCTTCACGCGAGTTTGCAGCATTCGCGGCATTTTACGGCTTCGACGACGTCACCAGCAGCCCGCACTATGCGCAATCGAACGGAGAAGTGGAGAGAATGGTCAGGACAATCAAGAAGTTGTTTCGCAAAGCAACAGACCCTCGTCTGGCCTTGCTCAGCTACCGGGACACCCCCGGAGTCGATGGCTTCAGCCCGGCCCAGCTCTTGATGGGACGACAACTCCGAACCAAAGTGCCGAAACAGGACTCCCAGTTGTGTCCTCACTGGCCGTCGAGGAAAGACGTGAGGAGAAAAGATGCAGCCTACAAGCAGAAACAGGCCGCTGACTTTAACAGGCATCACAGAGCTCAAGATCTGTCATCGCTCCGAACAGGCCAGTGTGTCTGGGTACGACCTGAGCAGGTCAAAGCTACCATGCTTAGCCCAGCACGCCGACCACGAAGTTATGTCGTGGAAACGGAGCAGGGTGGCGTCCTACAGCGCAACCGGCGTCACCTAGTGCCTTTTGTACCTCCTGCGCCGAGGGTGGAACCACCGCCGTCCGAGGAGCAGGAGCCACAGCGAACACTGCCCCCTCTGGAACCCCAGTGAACTACTATAGTGCAACCACCCGATTGCCTTGGACTGCCCCCTGCAGACAGTGACCGCAGTGATGGTGTGACACGAACACGTAGTGGCCGCCGTGTTGTGCCTCCGAACCGCCTGAACTTGTGATGTGCAGTGTCTGGCGTCCTCCGTCTTCCGTCTGGTCTTCAAGGGGGGAGATGTAGAGGTCGCCACCCTTCAATCAATTAGATCGGCTGCCACTAGCAGGTGGCGCCCCTGAGATTGTATATATTCTGGCCCGAATAAAGTGAGAGGGCCCTTTTCGTTAGCTGAGCAGCTGCTCAGCGTCGTGCGTATCGTCTCTCTCCGCTCGTGCTCTGCACGCTGGCGCGGCACCAGCCACAAGACATTGTCAACTGCAGTCTTGGTACCTCCCAAGTTATTTGCCCTTCATACTTCTCGGTACTGTTGCAAATGATCAAATCAAGCCTTTCACACATATCCATGATCATTTTGCTTGTCGGGTCGGTATACCCCCCTATATCTTCTATGTGCGCATTGATGTCTCCTAGTATAATTATCTCGCACTCTCTTCCTAACTCCTGAATGTCCTTTGATATACACTTTACCATTGCCTGGTTTTCCTCTCTGGCCTTTGCTGCCGTCCACAAGTACATATATACATATGTACAACGCCCTCTAGGGGCCAGCCAACCAGTTCCAAAACCAGAACCGAAACCACGACACCACATCACTTATGACAAGTTTATTTCAATCGTATTATTGCTGTAATGCTTTTTTACACATATGGCAGCTACTCACCTTCAGGCTTCTCTTTCTCTCTCTCTCTTTCATTTTGATTGTGTTGTATACCGTTAGTGGGCCTGATTGAATTATCACCATCAGTTGACCCAATTCTCGCGTGCTTTCTTTTTTTTCTTTTTTCCTTGCTGTGCTCGCCCTTCACGCACGCAGGTGGCACGAGCTCTAAAAGTGTTGCCACAGCAGTGCGCGAGCTCGCTAACCAGTCGTTCCAAACTGCGGACGTGGTCTCCCTTGTAAGCGAACGGCCGCTCGAGAAGGGGCACCGCCAATGCAGCCTCATTCTGCGATCTTCAGCGATCCACAAGAGGCCGATGTGCCGGTCGGCCCAGGTTCAACCATGCCATACGGACCCCAGCGTGTCGTGGTCCGTGTACCACTCCGAAGGCTGAAGATCCTTCTGTCAACTTCACCTCGAGCAACAGATCTGCACCGTCCCATGGACCTCGTAGTGCATCCGTGCGACGGCCTTTATTCCACTCCATTGCCTACGGGGCTTCCAACAACGCTTGCGCCAGTTCTTGAACGAGGTGGGTTCCCTTCGCTCTTCTCGGAGTGCCGAAACATTCACCAGAATGCAGCCTCGGAACAGCAGCTCGCAACGCTGGCAGTGCCATCATTGAGCCCGCCGTTACCGCTGTCACGTGGCATGGGACGCAGCAGGCATTCTCTCAAATAATTTGCCTACGTGTCGGCGTGCTGTGCGACTCGTTCGAGAAGTTGGTTGGCCAGTTCCGGAAGACACCAGAAACGTGACGTCATACCCACGCTACGTTCCTCGCTCTGGAACGTCACCCCACTCTGTATGCAGATGAGAGTTACAGGAATTTCTCTCGACGCTGAGAGTGTCGCAGCTGGTCACTCAAGTGCTCGAAACTTGCAGACATATTATCATGGTGATCTACCTTATACGACACCCAACAGGACGAAATAAAAGCGCCCTTGCGCTGTACGCCAAACAGTCGTGTTCTTCTAACATGTCTTCCAAACTATCATTGTCTTTGTGGTGAGCGCAAGACCTATAACGTTCTTTACGCGTGTGCTCAGTAGTTTGCATGCTAGATATGTACGCCAAACGATCAATTTAGGGGAATATTTAGACACGCTTTAAATAATACGCACATGTGCTTTTAAAATTTCAAGCATGGTTGTTAATCTGCACGTACCCCTTATCTAAACTGGTCATGTTTAGAAAAAAGTTTTGTTGATATAGAGTGCCTTCCAGTCTACTATGAGAGCAATCAAGGTGTGTTTAACCTTCCATACGTGCGAACACTTGCACAGACACTCCTATATGTTGCAAAAAATGGTTGATTGGAAGGACTTTCAACCTTTCCAGTGAGTCATGGCTAGTTAAGTATTTCAAAGAGTGTATAGCACCTGATATATGAAGAGTCGTGGTGAAGACTTTCATACTAGCTGGTTCGGACCCAGCTGTGGAGGTAGTGGTCCGTGTGCTGTGCGATTCTGGTGCACGTTATGAGCACCGGAAGGTCAATAGTGCCAAAGCCCTCAATGACCGCGTCGCTCATAATTTTATCATCGTTCAGGGACGTTCCATGCCAGATAAAATCATTGTCTTTTTTTGCAAATAACTACATGAATAACCAATACCACATAATGTGTAGCCATTTTTGAAACACACAATTTTTATTAGTGAGCAGTTCAATATATCTGAATTTTCTTTATAAACTTAAAGTAAATTTTAATTTAAGTGTCGATATATTTTCTAGTGGGTTTGGTAATCACTAGGCACATGTATAGGCAGTGGTTGAACAGATAAAGGCTGGTGGAGGGGCTACAATTCGCAATAATTCTACCTAAACAGTTTCATTGCTCTACCTAACTCCTAGTACAATTTTATATATATATATATATATATATATATATATATATATATATATATATATATATATATTATATATATATATATAAGGGAAAGAAGTGTATACCTAAGGGCTCGTTTTTCCGTGTTTTAACACAATATAATGAGATATAACAGACAGTAATGCCAAGGAATGTACAGGGGAAGTTATTAAAACCAATGGAATGTAAATAAGAAGAAAGAAAAGTGGATGAAAAAATTACCAACTGTGAGCAGGAATTGAACCTACGACCTTCGAATTACGCGTTCGATGCTCTAACCACTGAGCTATCACAGCGGCCCTCCCTCCATTCACTTTTTTGGGGTTATCTGTGAATTTAGAAGTAGGAGTGACAGTCAGCGCCATCTATAAGCCAAAGAACGAGTGTGAAAACACTCAAATTCGCATGTTTGGCGTCACGTAGTACGTGAACTTATTATGAGCGGGCAGCTGATTAATTGTCCCTCTTATACAACCTAAACACAACAAGTCTGCCAGTACGAGACCCTCGTTCAATGAAATAAGGGAAAGAAGTGTATACCTAAGGGCTCGTTTTTCCGTGTTTTAACACAATATAATGAGATATAACAGACAGTAATGCCAAAGAATGTACAGGGGAAGTTATTGAAACCAATGGAATGTAAATAAGAAGAAAGAAAAGTGGATGAAAAAATTACCAACTGTGAGCAGGAATCGAACCTACGACTTTCGAATTACGCGTTCGATGCCCTAACCACTGAGCTATCACAGCGGCCCTCCCTCCATCCACTTTTTTGGGGTTGTCTCTGAATTTAGAAGTAGGAGTGACAGTCAGCGTCATCTATAAGCCAAAGAACGAGTGTGAAAACACTCTTATTCGCATGTTTGGCGTCACGTAGTACGTGAACTTATTATGAGCGGGCAGCTGATTAATTGTCCCTCTTATACAACCTAAACACACCAAGTCTGCCAGTACGAGACCCTCGTTCAATGAAATAAGGGAAAGAAGTGTATACCTAAGGGCTCGTTTTTCCGTGTTTTAACACAATATAATGAGATATAACAGACAGTAATGCCAAGGAATGTACGGGGGAAGTTATTAAAACCAATGGAATGTAAATAAGAAGAAAGAAAAGTGGATGAAAAAATTACCAACTGTGAGCAGGAATCGAACCTACGACCTTCGAATTACGCGTTCGATGCTCTAACCACTGAGCTATCACAGCGGCCCTCCCTCCATCCACTTTTTTGGGGTTATCTGTGAATTTAGAAGTAGGAGTGACAGTCAGCGCCATCTATAAGCCAAAGAACGAGTGTGAAAACACTCTTATTTGCATGTTTGGCGTCACGTAGTACGTGAACTTATTATGAGCGGGCAGCTGATTAATTGTCCCTCTTATACAACCTAAACACACCAAGTCTGCCAGTACGAGACCCTCGTTCAATGAAATAAGGGAAAGAAGTGTATACCTAAGGGCTCGTTTTTCCGTGTTTTAACACAATATAATGAGATATAACAGACAGTAATGCCAAGGAATGTACAGGGGAAGTTATTAAAACCAATGGAATGTAAATAAGAAGAAAGAAAAGAAAAGAAGAAAGAAAAGAAAAAGAAGAAAGAAAGGGCCGCTGTGAGGGCCGCTGTGAGGGAGGGCCGCTGTGATAGCTCAGTGGTTAGAGCATCGAACGCGTAATTCGAAGGTCGTAGGTTCGATTCCTGCTCACAGTTGGTAATTTTTTCATCCACTTTTCTTTCTTATTTACATTCCATTGGTTTTAATAACTTCCCCTGTACATTCCTTGGCATTACTGTCTGTTATATCTCATTATATTGTGTTAAAACACGGAAAAACGAGCCCTTAGGTATACACTTCTTTCCCTTATTTCATTGAACGAGGGTCTCGTACTGGCAGACTTGGTGTGTTTAGGTTTTATAAGAGGGACAATTAATCAGCTGCCCGCTCATAATAAGTTCACGTACTACGTGACGCCAAACATGCGAATAAGAGTGTTTTCACACTCGTTCTTTGGCTTATAGATGGCGCTGACTGTCACTCCTACTTCTAAATTCACAGATAACCCCAAAAAGTGGATGGAGGGAGGGCCGCTGTGATAGCTCAGTGGTTAGAGCATCGAACGCGTAATTGGAAGGTCGTAGGTTCGATTCCTGCTCACAGTTGGTAATTTTTTCATCCACTTTTCTTTCTTCCTATTTACATTCCATTGGTTTTAATAACTTCCCCTGTACATTCCTTGGCATTACTGTCTGTTATATCTCATTATATTGTGTTAAAACACGGAAAAACGAGCCCTTAGGTATACACTTCTTTCCCTTATTTCATTGAACGAGGGTCTCGTACTGGCAGACTTGGTGTGTTTAGGTTGTATAAGAGGGACAATTAATCAGCTGCCCGCTCATAATAAGTTCACGTACTACGTGACGCCAAACATGCGAATAAGAGTGTTTTCACACTCGTTCTTTGGCTTATAGATGGCGCTGACTGTCACTCCTACTTCTAAATTCGCAGATAACCCCAAAAAAGTGGATGGAGGGAGGGCAGCTGTGATAGCTCAGTAGTTAGAGCATCGAACGCGTAATTCGAAGGTCGTAGGTTCGATTCCTGCTCACAGTTGGTAATTTTTTTATCCACTTTTCTTTCTTCTTATTTACATTCCATTGGTTTTAATAACTTCCCCTGTACATTCCTTGGCATTACTGTCTGTTATCTCTCTCTCTCTCTCTCTATATATATATATATATATATATATATATATATATGTGTGTGTGTGTGTGTGTGTGTGACTCTATGATGAATGGGTGACGTGGCCTGGCTCATACCCCATGTTTATTAAATTCTCTGACTTCTTCCTTCTCTACTTCTACCAACCATCACTTCATACGTCACACGATTCCCCTCCCCGCGAAAGAATGCGCGAGCTACAAACTATGAAGCATGAACAAGTGGTGTCTCATCATAGAAAAAAATATCACAAAATAGAGTCGTTCCATGTAACACGGCAGTTCCATGCACTTGCACAAAAATCTTCACAGGGAAGGCAGTCCAGTAACATCTAGGAGACCTCAGGTGGGTGAGGTTGGCTGTTGCGTTCTGGAGAGCATAACCCTGCATTCGACGTGGAAAATGATGATGACACAGCCTGGATAGTAGCGAAAAACGGAACAAGGTTGGGAGTCCTTGTAGCGTTGGAAGGTTGTATGTCTAATGCGTCGGATTTCAAGTCGTGGCTGCGACAGACGCATTGTATCTAGAATGCTTGCTTCTTGAGAGATGGTGACGGCTAGATGCCTGTGGGCTGGCGGCGTGCAAGAAGTGCTTCCGCGTCTTTCTGGGCGTTTTCCGTGGTGTTGTTTGTGTAACCGCAGACGCAGAGAGCGTCTGTGGCGATGTTCCTTCATCCGGAAGCGTCCTACTTCTTGAAATGACCATTGGATCAAAGTCCTTAATTTTTTAAGTAGTTCAAGTCGTGAGTGTGCTTCTGTTGAAGTTTTCGTTCGTCGTCGTATTTTCTTGGTTTGGTGATGGCTCTGAGAAAATTGTGGTTGGTCATCGTCGTTGAATAAGGAGACGCTGTCGGTAGTGCCAGCATTATTTACGAGTGGGATGCAAGCATGATTTCTGTCAAGAAAAGCAGTAGGTACATTTTCGTTTTTATCGGCGAGACTCGCATTGAATAGTGACTCCGTAATGTTTCCACTTTCGGTTGATCCGGTTCCTGAGAATGACATCGCCGCAAACATCGCTTGACGTGGTTCCCATTCCGTAGGTTCGTTTCTTTGCGGGAGAATTGAGCCAAGCGTTCCTGAAGTACAACCGCTTTCGGAATGGCAGTGGCTTGAAAAGTTATTTTGCCGATATTTCAGGTGGTCTGTTGTGTATGCGGCGAAATATTGAGGGGTGCGATGAGAGTAACGAGCACCAGACGAGCTACTTGGCTCAAAACCAGGTGGTGGCTTACGTAAGCAAGATGAAGAGTCAAGTACATTGGGTGCTTGAATATTGTCTTGATTTGTGTATTGCATGGAAGAGGTTAGCGTTGGCGATATTTGTGCAGATGCGAAACCAGGCGGAAGGTTGGGCCTTGCAGAAAAACTGCTGGGATGTCTTTTTATGAGCAGATGACTGACTTCGCCTGACGGGAATTGTAAACTTCTGCTCTGTGCTAGAATGCGTGAAGGCTGCGTATGACTGTGATTACTGGATTTGAATGCATCATGCATCGATTTGGCTGCTTGTAACCGAATCTTGATTATAGTCTTGAAACCATATGATCATTTTTTTCTTTTATCTTTTGCCAAGACTCATCGTTCTCGAAGATGTGGCTGAGGTAAAACTTGAATGCCTCACCTGAGATGTAATCAGTGAAGTTGATGATCATCTCCCGTTCCGACCAGGATGCAGCGGCGGCGTGGACCTCGAATAGGTTGAACCAGTCCTGTACGGGTCCGTCGTCCACTGATCCTGTGTACTTGGGGATGTCGAGCTCAGTCGATGGTTCTGTCATGGTGCCGGTAACTGAATGCGCCTGAGATCACCTCTTCTGTGGTCAATATTCAGTTGAGGCGTACTGCAGGTGGCTTCGTGAATGATGTGAGGTTGATGAGTGGTGCCCAGGTCTTCATCCTGTCGACTCGTGTGACGCTATGATGAATGGGTGACGTGGCCTGGCTCATACCCCATGTTTATTCCATTCTCTGACTTCTTCCTTCTCTACTTCTACCAACCATCGCTCCATACATCATATATATATATATATATATATATATATATATTTATAGCGTTGCATATAGTCCAGTAGATCCTCCTTGAGCGGTCACAACGTGGTTTATTTCGACGTTTCGGACTAGAGTCTGGCCTTCATCAGGAATAAAGATACAGTTTGTTGGTGCTCAGCTTTATACAATCTCAAATCATAGGGCAAGGAAAGAGGAAAAAAGGCAGAAAAGAAAAAGAAAACAAAAAGAAGAAAAAAGAGAAGAAGAAGAGAAAAATAATATACGGTGAACTCCCCTCGGGCGCCCCCCTTCCACTCTTCCTTCCACTTCCCCCCTCCACTCTTCCCTCCACTTCCCCCTTCATCTCTCTCCCCCTTCTTACCTTCACCTTTCTGATGTCAGCGGTCTGTGTATGTTTCCTTTCACTAACGCATTCCTCCTGATCAGACGGCGCCTCCTGGCACTGGCGGTGGGGTGTGGGGCAAAAAAGAGCTTTTTTAGGAAGTCCTAAGCCTTTAACTACTCGGAGTCCCGTAAACAATTCGTTGTAGAAGGAGGGGTGCCACGTATTGTGGCAGACGCTGGTAAGCGGGTATTTTAGGAAGTTCCGCACCCTGTCAACATTTCGTCGTAAAAAGAGGGATGCCCCGTATTGCGGTAGAGGCTGGTAAGCGGGTGCAATGCGAATTCCTTGCCCGCTTCTGGATTACGCGTGTAGTGGGGGCCTCCAAGCTGTGCACAGGGTTGCTGTTGGGCATGTCATGCATGTCACAATTTATTGGGTAGTAAAATAAAACAGAAAACAGACGACAGTTGCACTTAGGAAGGGTAGTTACACTTGGAATTGTTTTGGGTTGTCCAGTGCCCTTTGCGGCTGCAGTGCCGTGAACTCAGTTACTATTTTCATTGTTGCCGTTATTGTTTTCGAATGCTTTAATTGCTGCAAGTGTACCAGGATTCTCATTTATTTCTCTATCGTGGGTGTTAAATCGGTGGATAAGGTATGACTCTCGTTGTTCACGTTCTCGATTTGACTTAACTCCCGTCTCTAAGAGCGTTACTGATAGTTTGTCGAATGCATGGTCGGGAAGATTGAGATGTTTTGATAGAGGTAGACTTAGGCCTGATTTCGCATGGGCTCTGTGATTATTGAAGCGAATCCTAAATGGTGTTTCTGTTTGTCCAATGTACTGCATACCACACATGTTGCATTCGAGTAGGCATACCACATTAGAGGAATCGCATGTTAGTTTTCCTCGTATGTTAATCGAAAACTTGGATTGTGTCCTAGTTGCTTTGTCTGTTTCTTGCATCGCCTTACATACAAGACATCGTGGCTTTAAACAAGGGTGGCATGAATTATTGGGGGGTGATGTGTTATCTTGGGAGTGGACAAGGGTGTCTTTGAGGTTACGTTGTCGTCGGTAAACGACGCCTGGAGCGGATGGGAATGCGCGTTTCAGACGTTCACTTTGTTCCAGAATGTTGTAATGTCGTTTAAGGATTTTGTTTACATTGAGGAAGTTTGTGCTGTAAGTCAAGCAGAGGTTTGTTCGTTTTGGGTCTTCTCGTGGTAGTCGCTTCATAAGTAAGTCTTCACGCTTTAGTTTTCTCGCTTTTTGAACAGCGTCATTATTTACATGTTTGGGGTATTTTTGTTTCTCGAGCATAAGGTTTAGCCTCGGTGAGCTCGTGTCAAAGTCAGCGTCTCTAGAGCAGATTCGCTTAAACCGGTGAGCCTTGCTGTATGGAATACTGTTTTTACAGTGGCGTGGGTGATCGCTTCGGTAATGGAGGTATTGTTGTCGATCAGATGGTTTGCGATATAGGGTTGTAGAGAGCTTCTCTTCTTCTATCGTTATGGTAACATCAAGAAAATTTACGGTAACTTGCGAGTATGTGTGTGTGAAGTGTATGTTTGGATGTCCAGCATTGTAAGTGTCGATAAAGCTGAGAAGTTCGTCCTCGCTGTGGGTCCAAATAAGAAAGATGTCGTCTATGTATCTTCTGTATAACATTGGTTTCAAGGAAGTTTGTGCAAGAAATTCAGCTTCTAGCTTTCCCATAAATATGTTGGCATAATTAGGTGCCATTTTGGTGCCCATAGCGGTCCCACTAATTTGTCGAAAATACTCTTGGTTAAACTCGAATGAATTTAATTCGAGGACCATCCTCGTTAAAGTTGCAATGGCAGAGAAATCTTGGGTGTTAGATTGTCTATGGTTTGTGTACATGTTTTGTAATGCAGCTATGCCGTCATTGTGAGTAATATTTCTATATAAGAAAGAGACATCAAGAGTAACCAAGTACGAGTTTTTCGGCACACATAGACCTGCAATGTCTCGAAGAAAATGTGTGGTGTCTTTTATGTACGACGTGAGGGTGCATAGAATGTGGCTTATTAGTTTGTCCACGTACCCTGATATGGGTTCAGTTATTGTACCGATGCCTGATATGATTGGTTGACCTGGGTTACCGGGTTTATGAATTTATGGGAGGATGTAGAAGCAACCTGGACGAGGGTATGTTTCTTTGTCCTCTGATTTGAGATTGTATAAAGTTGAGCACCAGCAAACTGTATCTTTAATCCTGATGAAGGCCAGACTCTAGGCCGAAACGTCGAAATAAACCACGTTGTGACCACTCACGGAGGATCGACTGGACTATATGCAACGCTACGGGCACTCAACCACCATGCCTGCCTACACAAGACCGGCCACAGGCGCACCTACAGTCGAGCAGGTCTCACGGAATTTCCCTAAACGTGCACCAACATCAGCCATCATCGGAAACTCGCAAACAAGGTATTCACATCGGCATTTCAACCCGCATGAGAAGACGACACCTGCAATCATTTCCATCCGCGGAGCCTCCACATTCGACATCGAGAAAGAGCTTGCTGGCGTACCACGATCTGTGACCACGCTCGTTTTTCACGTCGGTAAGAGCGAGCTGGCGTCGTACGGACTAGAAGAATCGCTACGCTGCCTTCGCCGCCTAGTGAACAACACGCTTCGGACACGCCAAGAACTCGAAAGGCTCGTTGTTTCATGCGTGCTGCCCCGTTACCTCAACCTACACCTGGAACGATCGAATGAACAATTCATGCACTGCTTCAACCGGGACGCTCGTCAATTCAACGAGACAGTCAAGGCCTACTGCCGAAGACCCAGCAAGGTGTCATACAAGGTGTCATACATGTCATACATGTTGTATCTTATGTTAATAATAGACATGACACAGCGGAAAGTCTTTTGCAAACATAGGATGCCGAAAAGCGGGCGCGCAGGGCAGTGGCGGCGCGCGCTCGCAGACAGGACCCTGAAGTGAGAGCACGCCATGCAGAAGCGTGCCGGGAAGCTGCGCGACGTCGCCGCCAAGATCCTGCTGTACGGGAACAACAAGCCACATCAGCAAGGCAGCATCGGCAAGATCCCGCCGTACGTGAACAAGAAGTTGCAGCGGCACGTCAGCGTCGGCAAGACCTTTGCGTACGGGAACTAGATTCCACATCAATAAGTCAGCGTCGGCAAGATCCCGCCGTACGCGAAAAAGAAGCTGCAGCGGCACGTCAGCGTCGGCAAGACCCTCCCGTACGGAAACGAGAGGCCGAGGCAGCACGTCAACGTCGCGAAGCAAATCTTGAAAACGTTCGACAATGGGAAGCGGCGAAGAAGCGAGCATTTTGCCAGGCGAATTAACGGAAGAAAATTTCACGGTATTACTTCCAGGAGCTTCGCCCAATCTCATCATCATTCACCTCGTGCATCTGCCGTCAATTTTTAGTTGTGAACAGAGAGTTGAGGACTGATTATATAAGTACCTAGGAAGCGTTCTTTGAAAAAAGTGCCAAAAAGGGCACTGAAGCTTCAGCGTTTCTCTGTGTTCAGCAAGCGTTTCATTTCCTTGGTATCCCTGGCGGTCGGTACCAACAATGCTGAGGCGGCTTAAAAAGCTTCGTCGCACCCTCTGGTCCACTGTCACGGGGCTATTATGCCACGACAGGTTGACCACGTTCAAGTAGCCCGCCGCGACCATCGTGGCACAAGCATCAGGCCAGACCTGTATGGCATGCACCACACGCTCGTGTGCTCTGGCTACGAAAAAGAGAAAGGCAGTTGGATCTGTATAATCCAACTACTCGGACTTCGACGACCATAACCATTGTTTTCGTGGGCACAAGTTCACTCTAATAAATACGCTTGTTTTAGTAGCCTGTCTACCTCCGCAATGCTACATCTTCCGCAGTCCCTGTTTTCACTCTGCGCTATCTGGTTTTCGGTTTCGTTGTTTTTTCTTCTACTTTTCGGCATCTGAATTGCCCGAGAGCAGGCGACGCGTGTTCTCGTGCTCCAGCGCGAGCGAGCTGAGTGAGCCGCCATTCTAAATTGTGTTGCCTTCGGAAACACAAGTCCCTGAAAGAAGACGTGCTGTGTTCCCGCCTGCCTCGTATAACCTCTCTTCAGTGGTACCCACGTGCGTTGTCCGGATACCCACACAAGACCGAACAGGACCGAGCGCGCCTCGACGCAACAACCGGTGACCACCGCCGAGGCCACGTTGTCATACCACCAACATTACTTCGCACGGCAGGACTGCCGCCTCCGGTGGCGACCATGGTGCGCTGCTGCCGCGGCCAGTACTCCCATTTCATCCTTACTGCGCTTGCAACTACAGCTGAGCCTGTTCAGAAACACGACAAGATACATTCGAAGCTACCGAGATTCCACTACAGGATCGATTGGAAAGTGGCCTGGCAAGAGCAGCTGGTGAAACTGTGTCTCCTAACGCACTGCGCACAACTGAAACTGCTCCAGGATCGTCTGGCGTCAACCTGGCGTGCCTTTGACGTCGCGTCCTCGTGCTGCGTGACCTTGCCCGAGGAGTTGTTCCTCTGCGTAGGTAACATGAACCACGGTATCATGCAGCAACGTCACCGCTCAAATACGCCATCCTGGCTGGAGCAGCAAGGTCCCGGTGCATCTTTTTATTGTTGCGGTCAGTGAATTAGCCTGTCATGTACGGTGGCCAGGAAATGGCAACATCCACTTTTTATCAATGAACGTGGGACAAATAAATGCTTATTGATGTTATGTGTTGCCTTCTAGTTTTTTGATGAGTATTGAATGCCGATTTTGTCAACTACCTTCAAACACCGGCATCATCTTCAAGACATTTAGTTTATGAACATTACGCCATAATGATGCGCCAGAACATTCTCTTCATGAAGGTGTTTAGGTTCGACTACTCATGACCTAAGAAATCTACGTCTACAAAGTGTTTATTGATTGTTTTCTCCGTGAATACTACGCCAGCTTCGAAGCTGGTCTCTCTGATTAGATTCATTATATATTTATAAGCCTGTCAAATTTAATATACCTATTCAACTATATGAATATGAAAGACGCCGTACTGAATTGTACGCAAATTTCCACCACCTGGGGGTCTTTAACGTGCACCTAAATCTACACACACAGGCCCCTAGCAATTGCGCCTCTATAGCCATGCATAGTGCTAGTAAGCTTGGCATCACTGGAATAAGCGTAAATATGATCGAAACATATATGTACGACAAACACTAGCCGCTTAATTATAGCTCCATACTTGCAAACAGCGTGCTTTTTGTATAAGAGGTCACTGCCAGGTAAGAATTTGGCTCTTAGTGATCTCACTAGGCCTGTAGGTGGTAATCCTTCATGGTCCTCTAATGGTCTGACGATCTGCTGCTGCTCAGACTTTATCAGCCATGCCAAACAAAACCAGGAGTGCGTTCATTTGTAAGGTCACATTTGGCTCACTAAGTTACGCATCCAAGGCAGCAATCACACTCTGCGAGTCGTGCGGGACAAAAAATAACTACATAGCTTTGGGCATCTGTTGACGCTTGTGTGTCATAATAAACACTATTATTTCCTACGTTAAACTATATGCATTTGTGAAAAAATGTATTATTCCCATATTTACGATGTAGGTAGCCGGAAAAGGTGTACGGCTTGTCTATATTCGGTACCTATCCGGCACTTTTTATGGGTATATAGCTCGATGTCTATATATATTTTAATTTGGTACTAACTATTAGACATAGTTTTTTGTCCCTTCATTTATTTTCTATTGAAGTACTATTTATTTATTTATTTATCTACTTATTCATTTATTTATTAGCAGAATGCTGACTATAACATAGCGCGCAATATTTTATTCATTTATTTATCACTCTCTTTCATATGTTTACAATGCGGCTGCCACGGCTGCATTTTCATAGAGACAGCGTTTTTTGAGACCGTTCAGTTTCATTTGCTGCATTATAACAGTGGTCAAAATTTACTGAGCTCTCAAACAAACGCCACCTCTGAATCTTTTCGTGGTTTTGGAAAGCTAATCTCTGATAATTACAATACTGTTACAATACAAGTTCTTTACAATTGCTTCAGTATTAGCATTCAGCTGTTGCCCTTTTTTCATGAATGGTTTTGTGCCATTACTTAAGAAATTATGGTTGTCGTCGTTAAATTCTGATTTAATAAGAACTGGCCCACCATTCTCGTGTTACTCTTCAATTACGCTTATCTAATTACTCGTTTCCTAGCCAATGCCACAGAGTGCGTGTAGGCGATGCCTTGAGGCAATCATCCTCATAATCATCCTCATCATCACATTCATCGTCATCACAGCGCTTCCGAATTTTTCTCTTTTTATGGTTGTTTTCTCTGTTTATTTTTTATTGTTGTTGTTTTTATGTTCGTGGTGCACGAGGGCAGGTCTCCCCCGCGCTCACGAGGACTACCATGAGCGATCGTGAGCGAGGCATCGTTCTAAATCGAGGATCTCGAAACTGTCGCTTTAAAAACACTCCTTCGACAGAACCAGCGATGCTACCACATTACGGAACCGGTATTTGGCCATGACCAAGCACGAAGAGCAGGTGGCTACCCAACTTGGAAAGACACAGGGTGGATTTCTGTGCTCCACAATCCAGGTTCATGATCGGCGACCACTACCGAGGCTTGCTGGGACAGTGCTACTGCAGCCTTTATTGGACCTCGTGGAGCACCACTGCTGCCAGGGCCGGTATTTCCATTCGATCCACGCTGAATTCCGGGCAACGATTGATTTTTTTCTTTACAACCATGAGGTAGCTTTTACCAGCGTGTCGCAAGAACACTGAGCGCGAAGTCACCTCGGATGATCAGCTGGCTGCACTCGCCATCTCAGCAGTGTGCTGGCTGCTACTCATGAGCGCAGGGAAGGCGGTGCCTTGAATGCCTTCTGAAGTCCGCATGTCTGCGTGCTGCGTGACCCGGTTCAAGTACTTCCACACAGTGAAGAACGCCTACAAGGCGGGGCCACGCAGCGACTACCTGACCGATATGACACGTCCGCGTTGTTTCAGTGGTTGAACCGAGCGCCGCTGCACTTCGCAGACATGCAAGTGACAGTGAATTGGGGGTGTGGAACCACCTGATGTAAGGACGATAGCATAGCCTACAAGGGTTATTTTGAATAAACACTTATCAGCGTCATGCGTTGCCTCTCATTTTGTTTGTCAAGCGTGCCAGAGAACTAGGTACAATGAGACCATTGAGCCTGGGTACATCGAGAATGGGTACATAACAACCTGTCGGTTTGAGTAAAACTCATACAGCCACATGCGCAAGACGAAATTCCCAACTACTGAGACAAACTCGCGCAGTATATAGCCAAGCAATCGCACCTCACGTGAATCTATGAATACGTTGGCGTATGGCTTCTATTGCTACGGGGTTCGAGGCTTACTCCAGTGGTTTCACAGGATTTCGTTGGTCTATCTCTTGCGGCTTCATTTTTAGGTGACAACTGCAGAGTAGTGGACCTAGCACCCAATTTCTGTGGCACAACCTTCTTCAAACGTTTACTTTTTTTTTCTGGTAGGCCTCACTGGTGTGTGTCTTCTTTTTTATAATTTGCACAGCTTCGCAATATTGAGCGCATAAGCCACCTTTCACAATACAAGGAAGGAGGCGCTTTTTGTCTTTAAAACTACACTTGGGACAGCATCATTTTGTTCACCCATCGTCCGTCTGTCAGTTCAGAACAGGTGTTAGGCAAATGCTTATTCTCATCATTGCATTCCTATTGTGCCACTTTGATTTGTGAGCATTATTTAGAGCTTCAAAGGGGCTTTAATAGTGTTTTTAGCGCCTATTTTTGTCTATTTTCACCGTGCCAATATGCCTATTTTCGCTATACCTCAAGCAATCATCTTGACGATAACCATCAACGCTGCGATCGTAGTAGTTCTTCGAGTTGCATGCCGCTTTCTCGTCTTTACTTTTTTTTCAACTGTTCACGGTGCACGAGGGCCTGTTATCCGCACTCACGAAATCTACCACTAGTGATCGTGAGCGAGCCGTCGTCTCCAATCGAGGATCTCAAAACCGTCGCTGGAAAACGCTCATTCGACAAGACCAGCAGAGGTACCACATTGCGCAACCGGTATTTTGCGATCACCAACCACAAAGAGCGGATGGCCACCCAACTTGAACCTTTACCGGGTGGAAGCAACGTTCATGATCGAAAACATTGTGCTGCGGCTTACTGGGCCAGTGGTACTGCAGCCTTAGATAAACCTCCTGGAGCCCCGCTGCTGTCAGGACGAGTACTTCCATTCGATCGGAACTGCATTCCTGGCAACGATTGATTTTCTTCTTGACAACCACAAGGGTGGCTTTTCTCAGCGTGTCGCAAGAACACCAAGCACGATGTGACCTCGGACAAGCAGCTGGCTGCACTCGTTACCTCAGCGGCATAACTGCTGCTAGTGAGAGATGCCTGGAAAGCGCTGGGAAGGCTTTGAATTACTTCTGATGCCCGCATATCTGCGTGCTGCGTGACCCAGTTCGAAGGGTTGTACAAAGAGAAGCACACCTGGATGACGGGGTCACGCAGCCACAACTTCATCGACATGACACGCCCGCGATGTTTCAGTGGTTTAAGCGAGCGCCACTGCACTTCGCGGACATGCAAGTGATAATAATTTGCGGGCGTGGAACCTCAGCATGTTCGAACGATAATATATCCTCTAAAGGTTATTTCGAATAAACGCCTAACAGCGTCATGCGTTGGCTCTTACTTTACTCACCAAACGCACCGTGAGACTGCAGGTACATTCGAGCATAGAGGAATACTTGTCATGCAAGTTTCACGCTTTTAGACGAAAGCTGTGCTATGCTGCTTGACTTTTGCGTTGTACATTTTGCTAGAATTTATATTAGCTATATAGCTATAACAAACTTGTGGCTCGTGTCAAAGCCCAGAAAGCCACAGACACGAAATGGATTCCCAAACGCCAGGGACAAGCTCGCGCTGTAACCAATCGTGCGCACCCATGATATATATGTACGGACGGGTCGTTGTTGGCGTATAAGCCGTGCATCGTTTCGGGGTTTTTTGGTTCACCAGCATCGCTTAGCACTCATTTGTTTGTTCTTGTTCATCTATTTGTTTGTTCTTGTGGGGCGCACCCACTGTTGGCCACTTACCAAGAAAAGATTCTTTTTCATTAGGCAGTCTGGAAGTGTGAACTAAAGGAGGTAATATATGTAACGATGACAGAACTTAAACGAAATATTAGTATTCAATCTAATTTACACGTCTAATAAAAACAAGTAAATAAAAATAGCTCTCTGCATTTTCTGACTATCTGTTGTCTCTATGGGTTTTAGTGAACAAGCGGTGAGTACTGTGCCTTGTGGAGTTGCTTTTTTGGGGGGTATATTTATTGAGGTCGAGAGTAGTTTTACTGTAGGCCACATTGGTACATACCAATATTTTGATGATGCCCACATATGAGGGCCAATACAAACAGCTTCGCTGCTAAAGAAATATACAGTAGTGCTACTTGCACTCTTGGCTTTCGTGCTCAGCATTATCATGGAGCCCAGATGTGAAGTACTAGACACGCCGGATGTGCCCACCATTTTTTTTCTATGTAGGCACACAGTAAACTTCACACGTTACGAAGAGCTCTATTTGAAGATCAGAAGAAGTGCCACCCCTTAAGGTGACACCGCGGGGCTCTCTCACGTGGGGACAGTCAAACCTGGCCTAACCGCCGCGTCGCAGGCTTTCGTGATATTAATAAATTGAAGATCCCATCCCTTATAAACTTGCCTTATATTTGTGCTTATATCCAGTTTTTGTTGTCTCTAAAGGTCACTGAACTCTGTATACAATTGATCATACTTTTTTGAACATCCTCCTGAACTTCCTTACTCTGAGCTTACAGCTACATTCTAAAGTATGACCGCGGTACTCTACGTTTGAAATTAGGATTTTTGTCCAAGAAGCTCACACTAAAACAAGCACTATTTTTTATCACGTAGCGAAATGGTAACCAGATACTTCGGTATACTACGTTGTCATAAAGGCTTTGAATACTTCGCCGGCTTTAAAGCCGGTCTTCTCGATTGGTTTCATGGTATACTTACATAACTGTTGGAATATATGTTACAAATATTACATTGTATGATACATAACTGTTGGAAATTATACCTGAAACGTTGTAAGTTTTTTTTTGGTAAAAAGACGAAAAGACTGACAAAAACCTATAAATCGCTTTTTCGAGCTGTGGCTGATAGTACCGTCATCTATAAAGAAAAATGACGGAAATAGGAATTTCATACATCTTTTTCTGGATGAATATCTTGTGTTTTTCGCTTTAAAACAGTATAGATATAACAGATATAAACTGAACAGTGTGAGCGAAAAATCAAAGAAATAAATAAAAGTGAATGACGATTGAATGGTGTGTGGGGTTTAGCGTCCCAAAACCACCATATGTTTATCAGAGCCGTATGAGAGCCGCCGTATTGGAATACTCCGGAAAGTTCGACCACCTGTCGTTCTTCCCTCCCCCCCCCCTCAAATCTCGGAACACGGGTCTACAACACTATCGCCTTGAACTAAATTGCAGCCGTGACTGCGGCAATTCAATGCCGCAATCTGCGCGTCAGCAGCCGATTTTTTTGGCCCATATTCACCTACCCTGGGAAATAAAAAGAGCATACTAAGTAATGCATAAAATGAAATGCCATTTTTACTGTGCGATTATGCCAGTAAAATAACCTCTCGAATTACCTTGCCATAACAAGATCGCATACATTTTTTTGATTCTAACGCACGTTTTAACATGAAGGAGTTTCATTCCGGGTTTCTGTAAGACTTCATTTACATACTTGCGTCATGGATGTGACGTTGCAAAATTAGCGTTGCCAAATGACAAAGAAGTATTCATGAGAACGTTCTATCGTCGGGCGTCGAACCTGTTACTCCATGAGATACGACGAAAAGTACCCGATTTCCTATAGTGACATTGCTACTGTGGCTATTGTTTTTTTTCGTGTGAATGCGCCCTATATGTTTGACATATTCTGTCGCATTCTGTGCTCTTATTACATCGCATCAAGAAAATACATCTTATTACATTGCATTGCAGGCATCAAGAAATACACTTCTCGAGTGGGTTTTAACAATTAGCGACGTGACTATTTGTTGCATACATTTCAGTAACACCTAATCAAACGACAAGTTCTTACACAGTCGCGTAACGTCCGATGTTGTGAGTACAGGGCACATTATGTGTAACACCAAGTCTCGTGAGTTTAACACGTAACATTCAGTACTCTACCTAAAATTGCTTGAAATCTAGTATCATTTGTAACGTTACGTAACATCTACTCACGTGACTAGGAGCGCCCAAAATCACGTAAGAACAGGTCACGTTACAGGCTCTCGCTAAAACCAAGTAACAGCTCGCCACATCATGAATTGCTGCCTAAACCATTATAGCAGTATGACAGGTGAGTAAAATAATCTGAAGTCACGGAAGATTTGAAGTCTTCAATGGTACCACGTAAGAATGAGGTAACATTACGTAACAAATTGTCAAATTTATAAACCTACGAGGCATATCGTATACAAATCATGGCACAATTTTCCGCCGAAAATTGCTTAACGATTCGTAGCGTAACTAAATCTACGACATGGACGACTAGCTGTTCATGCATGTGACATTTTCTTAATGCGTTCCCGCAACAACTAGTCACGTTATATGTTCCCGCCAAGACCACGTAACATGTGCGTAGTGTGGAAAACCGAGCAATACCGAAGAATAGCCAAGCCTAGCCACACATTCGAAAAACCCGGGTAATACTAGCAAAAAATTGGCATCTCTGGCATTACATCCACAATACATAGCAAAGCCTTGGCTGAAATTTCGTCGTATGCTAGCTCCGCTCTTGGCTCTAAACCTGTGTCACTGGTGACGGCCGCACACCATTTTTCCGTGTATGAGGAACAGAAATACATTGCGGGTGTTATATTTGTTGTTGCACTATCATGTGTTTTGTCTTTCAACCCGCAAGCCTTCATTTATATATTTACGTACACACCTATTGCAGCCACCGTATAGTGGACGCTTACCAGAAGTAATTCTAAGTCATCAGCCATCATTCATTACTTCTAGCTCCCATGGCGCACGAGTGCAGGTGGCATGCTTCCTCGAGGAATGGCGCGAGCATGCTCTACAAGCCGTCGAGGCCGCCATAATAAGCCTTAGATCTCCAAGCCATTGATGCAGACGGACAAAAGAGAAGACAGCATTGTTGTACACGCACCACAACACGGTCTTCAGATATCACCGATTAAGCCGAGCGGATGGCGAGCACACAAGGTCGTATTTCGCCAGGTTTGTTACGATGCTTTACAACCCGTGCACAACGTCGTAGCCTGTTTTGCGTCTACACATTTGCCTCCTGTCGAAGGCTTCCTGTCTCCAATAAAGGTGGCGGTGCACTGCTGTCACGGCTAGTATCTCCACAAGATTCCTACATTGATTGCACCTGATGTCGAACAAAGTGTGAGTCATTCGATGACCTCGGTCTACTGCGACAAAATTAAGCTACATGTGACCTCGCAAGAACAGCTGCCGGTGCCTTTAGCGCAACCTCGGACCGAAGCTGCGTTTCTTGGGTGTCATTGTGACGCCTCGGTGCGCCCTTAGGGACGTGCCTGGCTTGTCTCCTGGCTGCATCACCGACTCGAGGAATCGTTAACCAGTGGAACTCAGGTGGAACTTGTGGTCGTGCAGCAGCAACCAACTCCTGATCATGCTGCCTTGATTCCTGCAGCAAAATAGAAACAGTGCCGTAATTCGGCAGCACCGGCAGCGTCACGCCCAGTGATTTGTGGAAAAATATATGTTTAAGATCGCATCCTCTAAGAACCTTAAGGATACTGACATTGAAAAATAAACGCGTATTAGCGCTTAGTGTTGTGTGGTCTTTTTCTTTTATTTTGACATGACACAAGCTGAATCGCAATAGTTTGAGTGTCATCCTCTAGTTATCGTGTTTGTTTTCAATTTTACAGACAAGCTAACCTATAGGAACATCCTTCAATAGGGCGGCTAGGTGTTGCTCAAGCTGCTCATATAAAACTCCCAGACTCCTCTTCGTCTTTGATGCTGTATGTAATGCAACGCCACGTAGTTTTACAATATCGTGAAATAAAATAGGTTCACGCACACGTGTCACGACGTCTGCAATCCAAAAGTCGAGTTTTGTAATTTCCGAAACCAGAACCCAGCTTCTTATTTTACTTCCTGAAAATTTAGGCTGCGAAATTTTGATAACACTTGCTAGGGGATTTCTTTTTCTAGAGCATCAACAAGCTGACAGTCTTTGAGCGTCGGTGCAATAATGGCGTCGCAGAAACAATTTAACTCCGTTGTGAAAGTTTAACCTGAACGGCGATATTTATTTATTTATTTATTTATTTATTTACAGGTTCTGCAGGCCTATACTTAGGCCCAAGCAGGAGGGGCAACAACAACAAAAAAAAGTACAATGTCACAGCACTTAATTAGACAACTTATAGTGCACTTGCACAACAGTGTTACGGCACATAAACAGTGATCAGAACACTCATGCGCAGCAGAAGTCAACTAACTACATTACTCGGGCACTGCGAAAACACACCATATGGATACATCATTCAGAACTAAACAAAAAAAGTTTCAGATATGAAACCTTCACAGTCGTGCATATTCGCTCGAACAACCTCCTAAGAGCAATCAAGTTTTCAATTGTCGCAGTGCAGCGTATCTCATAACCATATGGTGGTTTTGGGACGTTAAACCCCACAAATCAATCAATTGTCGCAGTGCACAATGTGCAACAATAGTAGCGGTCTTGGTCAACGAATATACATGCCACTGAGTTCTCCAACCTTTCCTTCTTCGATGGATTCGTTGCAGTGCATATGTGTTTAAAGTTTCGAAAAAAAGGCCCACTGCAGTCGTGTAGTGACTAAGGTACTCGGCTGCTGATCCCCAGGTCAAGAGATCGAATCCTGGCTGCGGCGGCAACATTTCTGATGCAAGCGGAAATGGTGCAGGCCCGTGTGCTCAGATTTACACGCATATTAAAGAACCCCGGGTGGTCAAATTTCTGGAATTATCCACTACAGCGTCTCTCACAATGATATTGTGGTTGTTGAACGTTAAACCCCACATATCAATCAATCAATCCACTACGGCTTCTATCATAACCTCATGGTGGTTTTGGGACGTGAAACCTCCCTTATCAATCAATTATAAAATTCAAAATTGGGCCAAATAAATCTCTGTGGTCCTGTTTCATGTACGTTAAGTGTGTTGTACGGTTTGTAGGAGGCAAACTGATTTCAGTGACATTTTTTTACTTTGGTGTCCTTTTGCAAGTTATATTTCAATGCCATCGGGTTTCATAGCGCAAATGAGCAGTGACAGGTGCAACAAATAGCATATCTTCTAATCTTTTTGATCTTTTAACTGGCTGATGAGGATGATGACGATGATTATGATAATGACGACAATGACGACGACGGCAACGATGATGATGATGACGAAAATGAATCATATCCATACCCTCTGCTATAACTGAAGCACGCTTCTACCAGCTCTTGAATTAAAAGTCATTTTGGCACTTACATTATACATTTCTTTTCTTACAATCGTGTTTAGATATGCAGAACTGACCAGCGTTTTTGACTCAGTCATCTCTCTGTTTATCCTCGCCATATGGTAATGTTTTCTCACGCATCATTTTTTGTAATCATACCAGCCGGTTTGTCACTAATAACTTGCGTACAGTGGCTGTATGCAGTTGATAATAAGTTGGCCACAACAGCCTTTTTATCTATTACCATTCCCACCTAACAAATGAGATGGTCAGGCTATCTTATTAGTGTTCCTAATGCTTTGTTATAATATTATGTCCTTCATATATGATTCGCATTCCTGATGCCAACACTTGTTTTGTGGCACACACCTCAACGTAGGCGCTCAATAGCAGTGAAAACAAATATAATCACCATCAGCAGCAGCATTCCTCTCTTCTACAACGCATTGTACGCACGAGCAGGCGTCGCGCACTCTCGAAGAACAGTGCTAGTTAACTCTGCAAGCAGTCCTGGCCTTTGCTCTAAGCCCAATTGATGTTGAAGCCATCAAAAAGATGAGCAGCCGTGAGAAGACGCTGCAGTGGGGCTCGCGTCACACCATGTTCTTCAGCCAGCTCGGGAGCTCTAATCTCACCCAGATGCTTTGGAGGCTTCGGCAGCCACATCCAGCTGCGGAGCCTGCTCACCATACTGACAACCTTGCCTTCTGCAGTAGACCAACTTCCTCCACTGAAGCTCGCGGTATACTGCCTAAACAGGCGGCACCACGATTCGATTGCCACTTCACTTCCAACGAGGATCATGCCTTTTGTAGAACAAGGCATGACGCCTTCGAAGATATTATTATTATTATTATTGTTATTATTATTGATATTATTATTATTATTATTATTATTATTATTATTATTATTTTTATTATTATTATTGACAATTTTGAAGCTTCATTCGTTCCAACCTGTCCACTCCTAATACACTATCGTGGCTTTACGTCACCATATCTATAATTTCTTGTTTACGTTTTATATCGAAAGTAAAAATCAACTTTCTACCCACTCCCTCTGTTCCCCTGAGCAGAGCTCTCTCAACTGCGTAGCGGCTTTTGCTATACAAGGGAGTGGAAGGTTGGTTGCATGGTGTCCGTCTTGTCTTGTCGTGGCTGCTGCGGCTTGTGAAGGGACCAGCGCCTTTAAATACGTTTCAACAACATGACTTTATGTAAAGGAGCAAGATGGCAAGTTGGGCCAGTTGCATTACGTTTATAATTGAAAGTTAGTGCGCTTCGACAAAATTTTCATTTATGTGCAGGGACTTATGTACAAATTTACAAGACTCGTCACCATTGGAACCGCCGCATGTTGCCTCGGCAGAGCCGATAGCGCAGAGCACTGTTTGCTGCGACCAGAACGACCGTGAGGAAACGGAAGCCAGGTTTTAACCTCTCGGTTGCCCCTCCCGATTCTCCTCACGGCCAACCAAAGCAATTCAGTCCGTTTATTGGACAGACTAAACAATTGTTGCTGTCCTTTCCTCGGCTCTCTTATTCAAGCACTCGACCACGCACTCAGAGAGAGAGAGAGACGAAACGACAAACCTTTACCGGACCTTCCGCGAACTGTGCGAACACACACTGTGGTGGCGCCGTTCCGGCTGAGGGCCCATACCACTACTGCGAGATGATCACTCTGTTCAGTGTGACAGCCGTCCGCGGACTCTAATTCAGATGGATGGGTGTCGATAGACCTGATGCCCTCACGTCGCCCTCCGGCATTCCGCTGACCGGGGCCCACCTAGCTGGTTGTTAAAAGCGGCGACCGACCGTGGTCTTCTTACCAGAACGAGCGTCCTGCCGCCGGAATTATCGTCTCCAGAGAATCGGCTCTTTGGAAAGCGCTCCCTTTTGCGACAAAGAAGTCTCACCCTCCTGGCCTGCGACGCCAGACCCTACATCGACTGAAATTTTAACTTGAAGTTTTTGCATCCAAATATACTACTGGACTCACTAAGTATGACTTTCCCGTAATAGGGTGACAAGAATAAAATGTCAGGATGTAACGTAAATATCTCATCATCATAATATGGTTCTGGTATCTTTTTCCTCGTTGGGCTCAACCACAAATCTTTACAGATGTTAACTGGGTGGTTGGATGTTTAGGGGAAACCTGTGATGCTGACAAACATTGGAAATTTAGACTTAGCAAAAAACTTTGCATAAGTAAAATTTTTAGACGAGAAATAGGCCAGGCTATTAGATAAGATTTATGGCATATAGCGTAACTTTCATGCCGCGAGTTTTTTTTTTCTTCTTCTTTTGCGTCCTCGCTGCACTGTGGAGATGGCGTGACCGGTACTCAGGATGTGTACGGCAGGCTCGCTGAGCTAGCAGTTGTTCCAAGTATCATTTACTGAGGCTGTGTAGAGTAATGCAGTCATAGGGAACGCACGCACCTTGCACGACGTCTTTAGCAATCCAGGGGCGCCTGAATTGAATTTATAAGTATAAAACTCCGCCATAGAGTCTCTTCGTGACCTGCTCATCCTTGTCCTAAAGTTGTCTTAAAGGACGGGCCTGAAGCTTTAAGTTAGCATATATAATCGCTGTTTGACCGGAAGTATGTCCATTAAATTCCTGCACATTTGCTGGCTACGACGGCCGCTGTTCCAGAACACATGTGCGATGGCTTCGAAATCATCAGAATGAATAGCAGAAAGCGCGCGTGAGAGGCGGCCCAGGAGGGGCGTCGGAAGATTATCTCAGTATCACTTCCCGGTGCACCGCTACTGCTCTTGTCAGGCATGACGCAGTCGCCTTGGTGCGCTAGTCTTGATGGCCTCTTGGCGACGTGCCGAAGGTGTCTTTGTGCAGCATGATCCCTCGAAAAAACTTTACTTCCCCGGATGTCAGCTGGAATACGGGGTCATGCTGCAGCAACCTGGGAACATTGTCTTGTTGACTTTGTCTCGGTAGGAGATGATGCTGTAAGCGTATTTAAACGCCTCCAGCGTGTTCAGTGGAGTCGCTCAGGGGGCTGAAGCTAAGCTCTATATTCTATGGATAATACAGTACACTGCCGTACGGAATACACATGCTTCAGCGCTGTGCGGTAATGTGCCCTATTCCTTTTTTTCGTGTTTAACGAAACTATTTGTAGTGCACACATGTGCATGACTGTGTCATGACTCGTGCATGTGGGCGACATATGAATCTGTAGAATTATATGCATGAGTGTGCCACGAAGACGACGTGCCGTGTTCCCACCATAAGCCCCAGTACAGCGTTTCACTTGATACGTTCCCGCCAAAAAACACGCATACAAGCTAGTCACATGACATGCCTACCCAAGTATAGCCATATATAGTGCTACTAGTAAGCTTAGCATCACTGGGAATTGCGTAAAAACGATCAAAACATATATATAAGACGAACAATAGCCACTTAGTTAAAGCTCCATACTTGCGTTGCCATTGCAAACAGCGCGCCTTTCGTTTAAGAGGTCACTGCCAGGTAAGAATTTGACATTTAGCGATCTCACTATAGGCCCGTAGAGGGTACTGCTTTCTGGTCCTCTAATGGGCTAACGATCAGCAGCTGCTCAGTCTTTTTCAGTCATGCCAAAGACACCCAAGAGTGCGTTCATTCGACAGTGCACATTTGACTTACTAAGTAACATTTCCAAGGCAGCAACAGCACTCTGCGAGTCGTGCAGGATAAAGTACAACTACATAGCTTTGGGCAACTGTTGACGTCTTTGCCTCATAATAAACAATATCATTTCCTACGGTAAACTATATGCTCTTGTGAAAAAAATGTATCATACCTATATTTACGATGTCGGTAGCGGGAAAAGGTGTACGGCCTTCCTATATTCGGTACCTATCTCGCACATTTCATGGGTATATAGCACGATGTTATATATATATATATATATATATATATATATATATATATATATATATATATTATTTTGGTAATTGCTGTTAAACTTAGTTTTTTGTCCCTTCATTTATTTTCTAATAAAAAATTGTTATATTTATTTATTTGTTTATTTATTCATTTATTAGCGCAATACTGACTATAACATAGCGCGCAATATTTTAGGCATTATTTATTGTTCTCTTTAATATGTTAAAAATACGGCTGCCACGGCAGCATTTTCATTAGAAGCAGCGTTGCTTGAGGACCATTCAGTTTCATTGCTGCATCATAACAGTGGTCAAAATTTACGGAGCTCTCAAATAAACGCCAACTCTCAATCTTTTCGTGGTTTTGGAACGTTAATCTCTGAGAATTACATTACTGTTACAATACAAGTTCTTTACAAGTGCTTCAGTTTCAGCATTCAGTTGTTGCCCTTTTTTTCAAAAATGGGTTTGTGTCATTACATAAGAAATTATGATGGTCGCCGCTAAATTCTCATTTATTATCAACAGGCCCACCATTCCCGGGTTACTCTTCAATCATGCTTATCTAATTACTCGTTTCCTGGCCAATGCCACAGAGTGAGCGTAGGCCATGCCTTTAGACAATCATCATCATAATCATCCTCATCATCACAGTTGTCATCATCACACCGCTTTCAAATTTTTCTCTTTTTATTTTTGGAATGTTCACGGTGCACGAGGGCTGGTCCCCGCGCTGACGTGGATTTCTATGAGCGATCATGAGCGAGGCATCGTTCTAAATCGAGGATCTCGAAACCATCGCTTTAAAATACTGATTCGACAGAACCAGCGGTGCTGCCACATTGCGCAACCGGTATTTGGCAATGACCAAGCAGCAAGAGCAGGTAACCATCCAGCTTGGAACGGCATGGGGCTCCAGAATCTATGATCCATGATCCATCATCATGATCGGTGATCTGTGCCGCGGCTTGCTGAGAGAGTGGTACTGCAGGCTTTATTGGACCTCTTCGAGCTCCACTGCTGCCAGGGCCAGTATTTCCATTCAATTCTTGCTGCATTTCAACCAAAGATTCATTTTCTTCTTGACAACCATGGGGTGGCTTTTCCCAGCGCGTTGCAAGAACATCGAGCATGAAGTCACCTCAGACGAGCAGCTGGCTGCACTCGCCATCCCAGAAGAATTCCTGCTGCCACTCATGAGCGCTGGAAAGGCTGTGCCTTGAATGCCTACTGAAGTCTACATGTCTGCGTGCTGCGTGACCCGGTTCAAGTACTTTCCCACAGTGAAGAATGCCTACATGGCGGGGCCACGAAGTGACAACCTGACCGACATGACACGTACGCGTTGTTTCAGTGGTTGAACCGAGCGCCGCTGCTCTTCGCGGACATGCAAGCGACAGTGAATTGTGGGCGTGGAACCACCTTGTGTAAGGACAATAGTATAGCCTATAAGGGTTATTTAGAATAAACGCTTATCAGCGTCATGGGTTGCCTCTCATTTCGAATATAAAGCGTACCGCTTGACTAGGTACATTGAAAACATTGAGCCTTGGTACAATGAGACTGGGTACATAACGCCCTGTAGGTTTGAGGTAAACTTATACAGCCACATGCACGAGACGGGCTTCCCAACTCTTGAGACAAACTCGCACCGTAGCCAAGCGTTCGCACATCATTTAAATCTATGAATACGTTGGCGTATGGCTTTTATTTCTACGGGATTTTCGGCTTGCTACCGTGATTTCACAGCATTTCATCAGTCTACCTGTTGCCGCTTCATTTTTAGGCAACAACTGTACAGTAGTGGACCTAGCACCCAATTTCTGTGGTACATACTCGCTTATAACGGTCACGTTTTTATTCTGGTTGGCCTCACAGGCACGTGTCTTTTTTTGATAATTTGCACAGCTTCGAAATAGTGAGCCCCTAAGTCACCTTTCACAATAGGAAGAAGGAGGCGCTTTTTCTCTTTAAAACTACATTTGAGACAGCAGCAGTTTGTTCACCCAACGTCCGGATGTAAGTTGAGACCGGGTGTTAGGCAAATGCTTATTCCCATCATTTCATTGCTATTGTGCCACTTGGATTTATGAGCATTATTTAGAGCTTCAAAAGGGCTTTTTAGTGATTTTGTAGCGGCTATTTTTGCCTATTTTCACCGTGCATGCTTAAACTACAGTCAGTATTCAAAACAGCCAATTTTCAGAATGGTTAGCTATGTGAATACTATTAGAGCTCAAATTCTGTTCTGTAGTGTAGCATGAAACCGTAATTTACATCACAGGGCGACATTGACATTTCTGAATTCAATGAGGTTCAAACGAAGTGCTCTAGTTTCTCCGACGTCCTGTAAACAACACCTATCAGCAGTAAAGTGGGACGCGGCGGCAACCATAGCCCATATCGCTCCCATGGCGCGAGCTTTTCGAGGAGGAGGAGAGGAAAACACGCTGTTTCTGCCGCCCTTAATGGGAAGACATATCAGCGTCTGCAGGGTAATGTGGAGAGAGGAGTAATAAATTATGATGCAGAGAAAAATGGTGTCCATGGCCGAGTACCGCCTGACTGTAAAACATTTTTTGATAGATTGACGTGGAGGGTGACAAACACTACGTGGGTTCCCTCTTACACAAGCCAATTGGCTTCGACTGTGCCCTTTATTTAGATATTGGGTTTGTATTATTCCTCAAGGAATCATCATGACGATTATCATCAACGCTGTCATCGTAGTAGTTGTTCGAGTGGCACGCCGCTTTCTCATCTTTACTTTTTTTTCTTAACTGTTCACGGTGCACGAGGGCAGGTTATCCGTGCTCACGAGGGCAGGTTATCCGTGCTCACAAGAACTACCACGAGCGATCGTGAGCGAGCAGTCGTCTCCAATCGAGGATCTCGAAACCGTCGTTAGAAAACACTCATTCGACAAGACCAGCGGTGGTACCACATTGCGCAACCAGTCTTTGGCGATCACCAACCACCAAGAGCAGATGGCCACCCAACTTGGACCTGCACCGGGTGAAAGCCACGTTCAAGATCGGTGCCCTCTGCTGCGTCTTCTTGGGCCAGCGGTACTGCAGCCTTCGATGAACCTCTTGGAGCACCACTGCTGCCAGGGCCAGTACTTCCATTCGATCCGAGCTGCATTCCGGGCAACATTTGAATTTCTTCTTCACAACCACAGGGTGTCTTTTCTCAGCGTGTCGCAAGAACACCGAGCCCGATGTGACCTCAGTCGAGCAGCTGGCTGCACTCGCCATCACTGCAGCATGACTGATACAACTGATGAGTTCTGGGAAGGCAGTACCTTGAATTCCTTTCGATGTCCGCATGTCTGCGTGCTGCGTGACGCGGTTCAAGGGGTTGTACACAGCAAAGAACACCAGCATGACGGGGTCGCGCAGCCACAACTCCACCGACACGACGCGCCCGCGAGGTATGAATGGTTTAAACGAGGGCCGCTGCACTTCACGGACATGAAAGTGACAATGAATTGCGGGCGTAGAACCACTGGATGTTTGGACGACAGTATAGCCTATAAGGGTTATTTCGAATAAACGCCTATTAGCGTCATGCGTTGGCTCTCACCTACCTCACCAAACGCACCGTGAAACTAGGTACATTGTGACCATAGAAGCATAATCGTGTTGCATGTTTCACACGTTTAGTTGAAAGCTGTGTTACGATACTTGACGTTTGCGTTGCACTGTTTGCTGGAATTTATAATAGCTATATAGCTATAACGAACTGGCGGCTCTAGAGAAAGTCCAGAAGGTCACCGACACGAAATGAATTCCCATACGCCAGGGACAAGCTCGCGCTGTAACCAATTGCACGCACCCATGATATATATGTACGGATGGGTCGTCGTTGGTGTATCAGCCTTCCATCGTTTCGGGGTTCTTGGTTCGCCAACATCGCTTCCCGCTCATTTGTTTGTTCTTGTTCATCTATTTGTTTGTTCTTGAAGGGTGCACCCACTGTTGGTGACTTACTAAGAAAAGATTGTTTTTCATTAGGCAGTATCAAAGTTTAAAATAACACAGGTCATACTTGTAAAAATCACAGAATACATAAGAAATTATAGCATTCAATCTGATATACACGTCTAATGAAAACAAATTAATGAAAAATAGCTCTCTGTCTTTTCAGGCTATCCTTTGTCTCTTTGAGTTTTAGTGAATAATTGCTTAGTAGTGGGGCTTATCGAGTTTCTTTAGTTGGATATACCAAATTAGGTCGAGGACAGTTTCACTGTAGGCCATATTGGAACATACCCTTTTTCTGGTAATGCACACAGATGAGGGCTAGCTCAAACAGTTTCGCTGCTAAAGAAACATACAGTAGTGCTACTTGCACTCTTGGCTTTCGTGATCAGCATTGTCGTGGAGAAATGATGTCAAGTATTAGACACGCGGGATGTGTCCTTCATTTTTCTTTGATATAGGCGTACAGCTATAGCACCAATTCTATAAACGAAAAGTTTATACGTTACTCAGAGCTCTATTTGATGATCCGAAGAAGTGCCATCTTTTAGGGCGACACCGTGGGCTGCTTCCACGTGGGGACAGTTGAACCTGGCCTAACCGCGGCAACACAGGCTCTCGTGATATCAGTAAATTTAAGATCCAACCCTTTATGATCTTGCCTTATGTTTGTTCTTATATCCAATTTTGGTTGCCTTAAAAGTCACTGATTTCTGTTTGCAATTGCACATACTATTTCTAACACCCTCCTGGATTTCTTGCACCTGGTCTTACAGCTACATTCTCTAATGTGGCCATTGTGCTCTACATTTACTACTTAGACTTTCGATCAAGAAGCTCACACAACAGCGATTGCTTGTTTTATTTTGTTGATTACGTAGTGAAATAGCAAGTAAATACTTCATTATACTTTGTTGCTTCTTTTGTTTTCTCAATAATTTTTTACACTGTTCTGACCATTATTCGATGCGTGAAATAGATCTCTTGGTGTTGTGGCGCTGAAGAAAATTGACGGCAGACTAACTCCAGGGAAAACGCGACAAATATCGCACAAGCTTTAAACTACCCATTGTCCCCACAATCTGGAAGCGGCCGGAAATAGGGAGTTCCGGAGGTTCTATTACTCCCACAAATGTTTTACGCGAAGAGCTAATTTCGCAGAGATTTTGGCATTGGTGTAACCTCCTTGGTTTTAGCAAGGTTTTAGCGGGACGGCTCCGTGCTCTGGGATAGTTGAGTACGATGTACTCGAAATCGTTAAACATTTTTCAAAACACAAATTTCTTCTATCAGCTTAAACACATCGCTCAAGGCACGGCTATCACCTATTTACACGACTTCTGTATGGCCACCGAATATGTAGATTAATGACGTCAACCACTCAACCAGTGGCCTAGAACAATGACACATCTGTTTCCGTCAACCAAAGCCTTCCGGAGAAACAAAACAGACTTTTGCCTTGGTAAAATAATTATCAGATTGCTTTTCAACTGCCTCAAAGGTCCAGCGCACGCCAATTAAGAAACACAGAATTATAGCGCAGGACGCCATGAGGCCTATATGCCAGTATCCATATCGAGTGTCACAAAAAGAACCGGAAATTATCAAGTACCTTGTGGAGGAGATGCTTTCGGGTGATTTCATCCAGCCTTCAAATAGTTCATGGGCAATCCCGTAGCACTCGTTAAGAAAAAAGACAACACACTTCAATTTTGTGCCGATTACCGAAAACACAACGGTGTAATAAACGAGATGTCTACCCCCTGCTACGTATTGACGATACACTAGATCTCTGCGATGCGCAAAGTTTTTTTCCTTCTTGGATCTGAAAAGCCGGTATTGGCAAACAGAGGTCGACGAGCGGGACCAGGACAAAACGACATTCGTAACACCAGACGGCCTCTATGAATTCAAAGCGCTTCCATTCGGCCTCTGTTCTGCGCCAGCGATGTTCCAGCGATTGAGGTACACTGTCCTCGCAGGATATAAATTAAAGTCATGCCTAGTGTATTTGGATGACGTAGTGGTATTCTCTGCAACGTTTCACTAACGTCTATAGTGACTACGCACAGTATTGGAAGCCCTCCGGTCTGCAAACTTGACAATTAAACCCGAAAAATTCCACTTCGGCTTCAGAGAGCTGTGATTCCTCGGACATGTCATTAGTTCTGACGGCGTTCGTCCGGATCCCGAAAAGACAGCCGATGTTCAGAGGTTCCCAAAACCCAGAGACAAAAAGTCAGTGCATAATTTTTTGGGTTTGTGGAAAACTTCTCAAATATCGCGGAGCCTCCTACACCACTAACAAATGACGACGTGCCGTTCACATGGGGGAATGAACAACGGAAAACTTTGGATGAATTAGGAAAAAGGCTACAGGGTTCACCAATACTTGCCCATTTTGATGAGACAGCCGACACTGAAGTTCATACCGATGCCAGCAATGTCGGCCTCGGCGCCATCCTGGTTCAATGGCGAATTGGTCAAGAGAGTGTGTTAGCCTATGCCAGCCGCAAACTCTGAAAAGCTTAGACAAACTACACTGCGACTGAAAAAGAGCGCCTCGCAGTCATCTGGGCAATAAACAAGTTTCAACCCTATCTTAATAGGAGACTGTTCAGAGCTGTCAGTAAACATGATGCTCTATGTTGGCTGGCAAATCTCAAGAATCCGTCAGGTAGACTAGCAAGATGGAGCCTTAGGCTGCAGGAGTATGACATTACTGTCATATACAAATCTGGAAGAAAACACAGCGATGCCTACCACCTTTCATGCTTCCCGTCGATCCAAGTGTATCTGAATGAAAGACTTCCCGTTCCTAGGCGTTGTCGATGCATCCAAAGTCGCTCAACATCAACGAGATAACCCCGATTCTCTGGCGCTTATACAACACCTGCATGGTCTCGACGTTGAAGTCCCTCGCATATGCTTCAGAGGACTCTCCACGTTCTGTCTTCGAGGAAGTGTCCTTTACAGGAGGAACTTCGAAACTAACGGTAGAACATTTTTACTAGTAGTAATTACAGCAATGCGAGAGAAAATTCTACGGGCATGTCACGACGAGCCAACATCTGGACACGTGTGAAGCTTTTGCGGCATTCCCCCCTCTTTTTTCTTTTTTCTGCAAACCGTGTTTTTTGTAGAAACTGCGTATATTCATGGTTCGTGTTATTTATTGCTGTGTTTGCCTAATTCAGTTATTCACACGTGTTTTTGGTGATGTTGCCATTCCTTTATGCTTAATGGCGCATGTGTTTGTAGTAAGCTAGATTGCGTTTTATTGTACTCTTGTGACTCTATTTCCTTCTTTGTGTAGTTCAATTTCAATATATTTTTTTAGTTTTATTATTGTTTGACTCATATTATTTCTTCTGATTATTTAGGATTATGCGGTAAGAATATTGACCTTATATTTATTCTAATGTATTTAGTAGCTGTATGGTGTTTAGTTTGCGTGTTTTATGGTTCTAATAATCATTTCATGTACCTGTATGTGTTATAGCCCCCCCCCCCCCCTATGTAATACCCTCCTGTGAGAGGGCCCTTAGGGGTATTCTGAATAAATAAATAAATGAGTGCGAACCGAAGATTCGCCAGGATTTGCCTGAAGTGCCATTGGCCCAAGTTGCTCGCATCAGTGTCGCGTTACGTGAACTCTTGTTACTCCACCCGTAAAACAAGCCAGCCTTCTCCAGGCAATAGACCCTCCCGATGCTCCATCCAACAAGAGGCATGGACTTCTTAGGACCTTTACCGACATCGTGTGCAGGCTACTAGAAGTGGGTAGTCGTAACCACAGACTACCTTACCCGTTATGCTGAGACTGACTCTCAGTAACGTACAACAGCTGCAGAAGTTGCCAAATTCTTTGTGAGCAACATAGTCCTCAGATGAGGTGCACCCATCATCGTTATTACGGATCGAGCAGCGCAATTACGGAAGACCCAGTGAAATGCCTGATACGAATGACAAATACCGGTCACCGAAGAACAACGGCGTATCACCCTGAGTCAAATGGCTTAACTGAACGCCTCAACAAAACTCTCACTGCAAGCTATCAATGTGTGTCGATGTTGAATATCAACAGCGGGATTATATATTACACCTCATAACTTTCGAATATAATACAGCCGTTCAAGAAATAATCCACGTTGCCCCTTTCCTACTAGTATTCGGCTGAACAGTAACCACCCCACTGGACGCACATGTTACCACTACGGGACAAAAGCAGCTATACTCCTGACTTAGAGGACTTCTTGGATAGAGCCGAAGAAGCACGACAAATGGCAAGGCACTGAACACGCTTCCTAAAGTGCGTCGGTTCTAGTTGGTACAACAAGCGACGCAGTGATACACTTTGTCGGCCTAGTTAAAAAGTGTGCATATGGATCCAGGTGCGCCGCCACGGACTCTCTGAAAAGCTTCTTTGCCGATACTACGGCCCTTACGAAGTATTTCAGCGTATCAGCGATGTTAATTATTGAAGTCAGATCGGCTGCACACGAGAGCTCAAGATGCCGCAATCCCACGGAAGTGGTACACGTATACACGGTGACAACGTTTTGCGGCAGCGCAACCAAGGTTACGAAGCCAAAGCACGCCCTTTCTTATTCAGCTTCTGCATGTAGTCCACGAACGCTTACTTTGGTGTGCTGCGTAGCATAACAGAGAATATAAAAAAATTGGAAGTACCAACATATTGGGGGAATTGATGATAGTCGCAGCACGAATGAGAAATGTTTATATGTAACGTTAACATCAGCACAACGTTACGAGGTGGAGGTAAATGATGCCTTACGTGACTTCTGTGTCAAGATTTCATGTTTCGATGTGGCGTTTACCTTCGTCTTCTATTCACATCACGTGCTACCAAATTTAGTAAGTGTGGAGCTAGCGAAACGGGCGCGAGCCTACTATGAGCGTATGTTGTCAAGTTCTTACATGACAGGCGTGTCAGCATTATCATGTTTGCAACAGTCATAGATTTCGTCATCCATTGACGTCAAGTGACACCAATTTTTGTATATATGGACCTAGCAAAATTGTCGTGAGCGCATCAGAAGGGCCCAATATACTCCAATGTAGCGTTGACGGGCGCATCCTGGGCACAGCGACGCTACGTTAGTAAAACGCGAGCACTCTATAGTCTGGCGCGACCGGCGCGACCAGCGTCCGTCGGCGCGGCCTGGCGGCAACCGGCGCGAAATGTGACATGCTGCTTTCCGCGCCAATGCGTTGCTCAGACAACACTGAGCCTGCCCCTTTTGGTTACGGAGGGACGCCGAACGTGTTGGAACGCGCATGCGTCACAGCAACACAGCGTGGTGGCACCTGCGAATATATGATGGGACCGGCACCTGGCGTGGCAACGCCGGCAAGGCACGACTAAATGAACGCCGGGAACACGCGCACCTCGTCACGTCTAAATGTAATGGCACCTTGACTGCGGGTTGTAGTCATGGTCTCACATGACACACATCTCATGATTATCATCTTTGATTATCACATACCTTCTTCATTCATTGGCGTAACGTAATACCAAATTGGCATATGTGAACCTTGGGGAAAGGCCACGAGCGCATCATCAGTGTCGCATCCTGTCAAGTTGTTAGATGACACGCATGTTGTGATTATCACGTTTGGATGTGTCGTCTATCTCTGTCGCCATTTCGCGTCACGTAATACCGAGCTTGGCACATGTTAAGCCAGCGAAACGGCGGCGAGCGCATCATGAGCGTGGCAAGTACTGATGTTGTTACATGAAATGCATCTGATGTTTATTGTGTTTGCACCAGTATCATACTTTCGTCATACATTCACGTCCCGTAATACGAAAGTTGGTATAAGTGAAGCTAGCGAGGCGGCCGCCAGTGCATCATGAGTGTGGCATGTGCACATGTTGTTACACGACACGCCTCTCATTATTATCATGTTTGCACCAGCCACACACCTTCATCATCCGTTCACGTACTGTAATGCCAGTTTTGGTATACGTGACGCTAGTGAAACGGCCGCAAGTGCATAATGACTGTTTAATGTAGTCATATTACTACATGACACGCAAGCCATGATTTCCATGTTAGGGTCTGTCGCTTGTGTTCGCCATTCAATCATGCCATACCATGCCAGTTTTCCAACATGCCCAGTGAGCGAAACCACCGCAAGAGCTGTAGAACTATTAGTGGTAAATCATGGCATTCATGATATACATGTAATATTTCTATATTATGACTAGTCAAAATGTTTTCATACAGTCATGTTATGCCGTACCGAATTTGGTGTGGATACCATTATCGAAACAGCCAGGAGAGCTAAAAGTCGTAGGCGGATAGATAGATAGATATATATATATATATATATATATATATATATATATAGATAGATAGATAGATAGATAGATAGATAGATAGATAGATAGATAGATAGATAGATAGGCCAAAGGCCGCTAAAAATGCTGCGCATTTAAAAAGAAAAAGATGTCCATATTATGTTAAAGATTGTTCTTGTAAAAATTAGGAAGCCACACCCATGTTGGATTTTCGTTCTATCTGTTTCTTGTTTTCTGATTTTCTGGTGCCATTTCACCTTTTTCCTGTTTCAGTAATCAACGATAGCGTCGCTCGCTTCCAGCAAGTTCACAACGAAGCTTATAAGCGGTTCGTCAGGTGATGTGCATTTATTGAGCAGGTAGAAACGAAGACAGTGGCGCATCGTGAAATACTTTGTTTTCCGCACATGCAATCACCGAGTATTTGTGTACAAGTGATATCATCAGCGGAAGTGGGACTATAATCGCTATAGCCACCTTGAAAGTGACGCTGGAGACCTTCCAGTTTTCAGCAAAACCAGCTGCTTACAAGAAAAAGTGCGATTTGAAGCCTTATGTTAAACCAATGACCTTTTTCTAAATCACGTTGCATACTTGGTTCCATTTTTCGTCTGCCTAATATTGTTGATACGATAATGCTGAATATGGCGTGCCATAACACCACTCCCGTTGGTGTCTACAGAGGTATAGTCGTTCCTCGCGCTTTGACTGGGTAAAAGACGTGTTCATGTATATTATCCTGTTGACTGAAAAAAACAGCGTTCTTGGGCGAGTAAAAATTGCGTTTAACCAACTTCAACTCATGAACGACAGACATCCACTCATAACCGATCAGTGTCAAGATTACTGTTTCTCGTGGCTGCCTTCGCGTTCCTTAAAAAGACAACGTGTGACTCTAGCACGGTCTTGCGTCTCTAAACGAAGAAAAACAACGACGCTGACCAAGTATGCACTGCAATTTAAGAAAAATAATTAATTGGCTTTGCGCTGTTGCAATCCAAGTATCTGCTCGGTCGTACCTTTCTTTTTTCTGAAATAAATTGCAATGCTCGAAGAAGGTTCTTGTTTTGAACAATTTACTGGCATTGTGGTCGTGCCAAAAAGTTCTTGTCTGATGCGCTTGCGAAACCAAAATCAAAATTGCATGAAAACAGATTACTTGGCGTATTAACATATGTACAGAAGCGCCGCCCTTGTAGCTTTGGCTGTGCTGCCACAGATATTTGTCGCCGAGTATAGTCCGCAAGAAGCCCTATCATGACAGATCGCTGGAAAACGAGTGAGAGTGCACATGCATCCTTTCATGGTCCCAAGAATCATGACGATGCATCTGATGAGGGTGATAGTGCCGCGACAGGTTGGCCACGTTCAAGTAGCCCACCGCGACCATCATGGCACGAGTACCAAGCAGGCCAGACCCGGCTGGCATGCGCCACGGGCTCCTGCGCTCTGCCTATGAAAAAGAGGAAGACAGTTGGATCTGCAGAATTCGGCTACTCGGACCTTAACGACCATAGCAATTAGACTCGTGGGCGCAAGTTGACTCTAATAAATACGGTTGTTTTAGTTGACTGTCTGCCTCCGCATCGCTACAGTATCTTCATTTGTCCCTGTTCTCACTCTGCGCTATCTAGTTTTTGGTTTCGTTGTTTTTTCTTCTACTTTTTGGCATCTAAACAGCCCGAGAGCAGGCAACGCGTGTTCTTGTGCTCCAGCGCGAGCATGCTGAATGAGCCACCAATTTAAATTGTTAAGCGTTCGGAAAGACAAGTCCTTGAAAGAAGACGTGCTGTGTTCCTGTCTGCCTCGTACAACCTCTTTAACGGTGCCCGCGTGCGTCGTCTGGATGGCCACACAAGACCAAACAGCACCGGACGCGATTCGACGTTCTATGACCGGTGACCACCGCCGAGGCTACGTTATCATACCGCCAATATTACCTCATACGGCAGGACTACCGCTTTCGGTGGAGACCATGGTGCGCTGCTTCCGCGGCCAGTACTCCCATTCCATCATTACTGCGCTTGCAATTACAGCTGAGCCTGTTCAGGAACACGACCTGATACCTTCAAAGCTACCAAGATTCCGCTACGACTTCGAGTGGGAAGTGGCATGGGACGAGCACCTGGTGACACTCTGTCTCCCAACACACTGCGCACCACTGCAACTGCTCCAGGATCGTCTGGTGGCATCTTGGCGTGACTATGACGTTGCATCCTCGTGCTGCGTGACCTCGCTCGAGGAGTCGTTCCTTTGCGTAGGTAGCATGGACCGCGGGGTCATGCAGCAACGTCACCGCTCAAGTACGCCATCCTGGCTGGAGCAGCAAGGTCCAGGTGCACCCTGCATTGCTGCAGTTAGTGACTCAGCCTGTCGTGTATGGTGGCCCGGAAAAGGCAACGTCAACGCACTATTAATGAATGTATTATAAATAAACGCTTATTAAAGTTATGTGTTGCCTTCGAGTTTTTTCATGAGTATTGAGTACCGATGCAGCCCAATACCAACAAATACTGGCATCATCTTCCAGACATGTAGTCTATGTACTTTACACCAAAATGATGCGCCAAAACATTTTCTTCATTAAGGTGCTCAAGTTTGACTACTCATGACCTATGAAACCTACGTCTCCAAAGTGTTTAGGGGCTGATTTTCGCCTTGTATAATACGCTGGCTTTGAAGTCGGTCTCTTCGATTGGTTTCATTATGTATTTATATAACTGTTGAATCTAATGTCCCGATATCACTATATTAATGTGAAAGACGCCGTAATAAAGTGCGACGCGAATTTCCACCAACTGGGGGTCTTTAACGTGCACTTATATCTAAGCACACCGGTCTCAAGCACTTGCACCTCAAACTGTTGGTGCTGCAGCCTTGAATATGTGACTCATTCTCACAAGGGTGATCAGCCACACCGTAAATTACTACGTAGATACGCATTATTAGTGTTCAAAACAATAACACAAAATGAGATATAGAAGGATGTGTGAACCAATAACTTAAACATCGTAAGTTTTATTTTGTGAAAAAAGAAAAGACCTAGAAAAAATTGATAAATAACCTAATATAGCTTTGGCTGATAGTACTGTCATCTACAAAATATGATGGTAATAGGAAATCTATACATATTTGTTTGCGCAGATATCTTGTGTTTGGGCTTAAAAACAGTAGAGTTGAAATCCATTCAGTGGATAGGCCAAGGATTCATAATTTCTAATTTAGCAGGTAACTTGAACAATGTTGGGTGATAAAGAACAAATAAATGAAAAAAAGAAACGTTGATTGATTGATATCTCGCGTGTAACCTCCTAAAACCACCTTATGGTTATAAGAGTGGAAGGTTCCGGAAAATTGACCACCTGTAGGTCTTCATTTGCAGGTCTTGATTTGGTCTTATTGGTCCTGTAAGACCTGATTTACATACTGGCGTCACGCGTGCGACGCTGTCAAAGTAGCGCTACCAAACGAGAAAGAGACGTTCATGAGAAAGTTCTTCCTTCGGGCGTCGAACTTTTGTCTTCATGGGATACGACAAAAAGTACCCGATTCTTTATACTTACAACGCTACTGTCACCATTTTTTGTTTCCGTGCGAATGCGCCCTATATACCTGACACATTCTGTGTCACTCCGTGCTCTTAATACATTGTGCGCATTGAAGGCATCAAGGAATACGTTTCTCGATGGTGTTGTAGTAATTAGCTATGTGACTATTCATTGCATAAGGTCCTGTAACACCTAATTACTCAACTTTTATTACAACGTTGCGTAACGTCCACTGACGTGACTTCAGTTCAGAAAACACCTAGTCTCGCAAGTTTAATACGTAACGTTCAGTACTTTGACTAAAACTTTTTGACATCTAGTCACGTATATTTCGTAACATTACGTGACATCAAGTCATGTGTCTAGAAGCGCCTAACATCACGTAAGAGCTGTTCAAGGCACATGCTCCCGCTAAAACCAAGTATAACTGCTAGATTGATTGATTTGTGGGGTTTAACGTCCCAAAACCACCATATGATTATGAGAGACGCCGTAGAGGAGGGCTCCGGAAATTTCGACCACCTGGGGTTAGTTAGCGTGCACTAAAATCTGAGAACACGGGCCTACAAGATTTCCGCCTCCTTTGGAAACGCAGCCGCCACAGAGGGGATTCGATCCCGTGACCTACAGGTCAGCAGCCGAGTACCTTAGTCACTACACAACCACGGCGGGGCTTCCATACGTGCTAACACTTGCAGAGTCACTCCTATGTGTTGCATTAACTGGTTCATTGGATGCACTTGCTACCTTTCTAGCTACTGACGTCTGTTTAAATATGCAAGAAATTATACACGTATCCATATATTAAGGCTAGCAGAGAAGACTTTCATACCGTAAGTTTCGAACCTGGCTGTGGCGGTCGCACTTCGATGTAGGCGGAATGGTAGGAGTCACTGTACAGTGCGATGTTAGTGCACGTTATAGATCACTGCACGGTCAATATTTCTCAAGATCTCAACTACGTCAACTATCGTAATTATGTCCTGGTTTTGAGTGTTCAACACCACACAATGTCTAGACAATTATTGCCTAATTTCTAGCAAATATTTATAATAGAAATAACAGATACCGTATAATCTGTAGCCATTTCTAAAGCAAGCAAAATTTATTAGTGTGCAGCTCATTATATCGAAATTTCCTTTATGATTATAAAGTATATTTTTATTTAGGTACGTATATCTACTGTGCAGGGTTTGGTAATCACAAGGCGCATCTATGAACAGTGGTATAACAAAATCGTTGCATTTTATCTGCAGTGGCTTGCTTCCTCTTTCTATTCATCAGTTTTGTATCTCGTCATGTCCTTTTATGTATTTTTCAATGTGAGTTTCCCTCTCTCTGTTTCTCTTTCTCGTTCTTAAACCTTCGTGTTTTATTCTCTACCTTCCTTCTTCTCCTTCTCGTCCTGTGGCATATTTAATTCTAATTCTGACAATTTTCTTTTGCCTTCTAACTATACCATACTTACACGGCTATGCTTCGTTCTGTCAGCCTGCCTCGATAGCTGAGAAGTGAAGACACTCGCCTTCGGATCGTGCGCATGCAGGTAGTAAGTACACCACCTCATGATTAATTAATGGGCGAAGTGTCAGAAGACCACAGATTGTCACTCCGTCCATAAACACTGTACGGCATCAACAACAATTGTAGCCAAGGTGCGAAACATCTGTGCACAAACCACACGTAGCACACACATATGTGGGAAAACAACTATATCTATTTCTTTCTACCTGTGCATCCGTCCATGCGCCCATTCATCCGTCCATACATTCATCTGTCTGTCCTTTGTATTAGTCATTGACTGGATGTTTGAAGTTTATTCATATTCCTGCCCTGGCCACAATAACGACAACACTCTTAAGTACGTATATATATATATATATATATATATATATATATATATAGTCAAGTAGATCCTCCGTGAGCGGTCACAACATGGTTTACTTCGACGTTTCGGCCTAGAGGCTGGCCTTCATCAGGTAAAGGGCAGATTTTAGGCCGTAACGTCGAAATAAACCACGTTGTGACCGCTCACGGAGAATCTACTTGACAATATGCAACGCTACGGCCACTCAGCCACCATTGATTGATTGATTGATTGATTTGTGGGGTTTAACGTCCCAAAACCACCATATAATTACGAAAGACGCCGTAGTGGAGGGATCCGGAAATTTTGACCACCTGGGGTTCTTTAACGTGCACCCAAATCTGAGCACACGGGCCTACAACATTTCCGCCTCCATCGGAAATGCAGCCGCCGCAACCGAGATACGAACCCGCGACCTGCGGGTCAGCAGCCGAGTACCTTAGCCACTAGACCACCGCGGCGGGGCCACTCAGCCACCATGCCTGCATATATATACATACATATATATATATATATATATATATATATATATATATATATATATATAATGGGGAAGAGTTTATTCGAGGCGAGCTCGAGCTGGAACACTATACAAATGATGATGACACGTCCTAGTGATAAAGAAAAGTCGGTGACTGCGCTCACACTAATTCCCCGTCACGCTGGAAGCGGCCTCCTGGCCGTGCGAGAGACAATATGAGGAATTGCGTCGGGTATACAGTTTCATCCGAGAACGTGCACAGTTTCTGTCCAACGGCAACGGTGGTCGGAGAGAGCGTTAAATGGTGAGATACGGTAATTAATGGGGGACGTTTGTTCAATCAACGTATAAGGCCCTATGAAACGACTGAAGAATTTTTCACATAAGCCACGCACACGCACGGGAGTCCATAGTTAGTACGGGTTAACTTCGTCTCCTGGGGAAAAGGGGACAGCACGGTGAGTTGAGTCATAGCGAGACTTGCGAGCTTCCTGAGAGATGCCGGTGTTGATTCGGGCCACATGACGGCAGTACTCGAGGCGAGACAAAAATTGTGCGGATAAACGGCCTGCTGAGGTAGCAGGAGCCGAAAGGAAGAAGACGTTCAGAGTTACACTTGGAGAGCGGTCATGAACCAGAAAATAGGGAGAAAAGCCGGTGGTGCGTTGCGGAGCTGTATTTTAGGTGAACGTTACGATTGGCGAAATGGCGTCCCGGTTCGTGTGGTCAGGGTTAACGTACATGGCAATCATGTCCGAGAGGTTACGATGAAAGCGTTCGGTCAAGCCATTTGTTTGAGGATGATAAGTAGAAGTTGTTTTGTGGATGGTGTTGGCGGCGCGTAGGACCTCAGCAACAATAGAGGAAAGAAAGACCTTGCCGCGGTCGCTGAGCAGAACACGTGGAGCTCCATGGCGTAAAAATGTGTTACGCAGAAAAAAATCAGGTACTTTAGTGGCTGTACCAGCGTGCAGTGAGGCGGTTTCCGCGTAACAAGTGAGGTGGTCTACAGCCGTTACAATCGAACGATTTTCATTGGAGGTCACGGGAAGGGAGCCGTACAATCTATCCCGACGACTTCGAATGGCAAAGCGGGGCAAAGAGGAGGTTGGAGAAAGCCAGAAGGAGCAGTAGTGGGTCGTTTCCGCTCTTGAAATAAGGCACACGAAGAAACATATTTGGCAATCGCGGATGAGAGGCCACGCCAGGTGAACCGACTGCGTATTTTGTCGTACGTTTTGTGATAGCCCAGATGCCCAGCAGCAGGACCATCGTGGAATGTCTCAAAAACCTGACGTTGTAGACAACGTGGTAAAACGGGGACCCATTTGTTTCCTTCAACGTGGTAAATATAGCGATGTGAAACACCATCGTTAGGCTTGAATTGTTTCAGTTGTAGGCGAACTCGGGCGTTCGGAGGAGTGGATGTACCTTCTAAGCGTGCTATTATGAAGCGGCAGTAAAGGTCAACGCGTTGATGCGACACAAGGGTAGAAGGGCGGCCAGATCGTAGCTAACAGAGACCTGCGATGGGTAATGCTGCGGTGGAAATTGGTGACGGTTGGCTATTACGGTTGGGCAGAGGGCTGCGAGAGAGCGCATCAGCATCTTGGTGCTTCTTACCAGATCGTTATATTACATCAAAGTAGTGCTCTTGTAAACTAAGCACCCAGCGGCCAAGACGAAGCGATCAGTTCTTTAGCGACGAAAGCCAGCACAATGCGTTGTAATCGGTGACGACTGTGAAGTGGCGACCGTGGAGGTTGGACGAAATTTTTGTACCGCCCATACAACAGCAAGGCACTCTTGTTTGGTTATTGTGTAATTTTTTTCGGCAGCAGTCAAAGCACGACTGACGTAAGCGATTGCACGTTCGAGTGCGGTGTTAACACGCTGCAGTAGAACAGCACCGAGACCATGACCACTGGCGTCAGTGTGAAGAATTGCGAGTGCACCTGGATCCAAGTGACATAGTACCAGGTCGGATATCAGGGCTTGCTTCAACGCCAGGAAAGCCTTTTTTTATTTTGTAGGGTTTAACGTCCCAAAACCACCATTTAATTATGAGAGACGCCGTAGTGGAGGGCTCCGAAAATTTTGACCACCTGGGGTTCTTTAACGTGCACCCAAATCTGAGTACACGGGCGTACAACATTTTCGCCTCCATCGGAAATGCAGCCGCCGCAGCAGGGAATCGAACCCGCGACCTGCGGATCAGCAGCCGAGTACCTTAGCCACTAGACCACCGCGGCGGGGCGTGGGCCAGGAAAGCCTCTTCACAGTCTTCGGACTAGACGAATGCCGTGCTAGTTGCGAGCAGTTGATGGAGCGGAGAGGCAAGCCTTGCGAAATTGCTTATGAAGCGCCGAAAGTAGGATGTCAAAGCCGAGAAAACTGCACAGGTTTTCTTGACGCAACGGACGGGGAAACTCGAGGACGGCGGCAATCTTTTCAGGGTCCGGTCGAATACCGTCTTTGCTGACTAAGTGCCCTAAAACCTTGAACGTCTTGCTTGCGAAGGTGCATTTTTTTATTCAGTTGTAAACCAGCTTTTGCAAGGCAACCTAGGACTTCTTCGAGACGTTGTTGATGTTGCAAAAAGGTAGACGAAAACACTATGATGTTGTCTAGGTAGCATAAGCAGGTTTTCCACTTCAGGCCACGCAGTACGCTGTCGATCATACGCTCGAAGGTAGCAGGGGCGTTACAAAGTCCGAAAGGCATTACGTTAAGTTCATATAGTTCATCTGGGGTGTAAAAGCCGTCTTCTCTTTGTCATATTCGGACACTGGTATTTGCCAGTAGCCCAATCACAGGTCAAGGTTGGAAAAATACTCTGCGTCATGCGACGAATCTAGTGCGTCATCGATTCTTGGGAGAGGGTAAACATCATTGCGCGTTTTTTGTTCAGTGCCCGATAATCAACGCAAAAACGTACTGTTCCGTCTTTCTTTTGCACCAAGACAACTGGCGAAAACCATGGACACGAGGAAAAACGTATGATATTCCGTCTAAGCATGTCTGATACGTTTTCCTCGATTTTCTTCCTTTCTGCGAGAGACACGTGGTATGGGCGCCGGTGAATTATTCGGTAGCCGACAGTCTGAATTCGGTGAGTCGCAGAAGTTGTCATACCAAGGACAGCGGAATGAACGTCAAACAAAGGGCGATGTCTGTTCAATAAATTCAGCGATTCTTGACTCTGCGCTGCTGTCAGATCAGGGCTTATCGTCGCCGATAGATGAGTGGGAGAGTTGAGTGGCGGCGTGCTTAGCTCTGGTAGGTCTTCTTGAATTGGAAGGGCAACAATTGCAACGGGATGCGGGTCAATAGCGCATATGAAGTTGATCCACTGGGCAACAGTAAGGGTTCGGGGGTTTGATTTAACGCAGTAATAAAAGCAGACCCTTCAGAAAAATGAACAAGGCCTGGATTGATCAAAATGCCTCAATGTACCGTGTGGCAATAAGGTAGTAGAAGCACTTCGCCATCCACAATGTTGATGCAATCAAGAACATAATCTGAAGTGGTGACGAGACGAATGCGCTCTTCGGGTTCCGATAAAGAAGAGTCGGTGACTGCGCTCACTATATATATATATATATATATATATATATATATATATATATATATATATATATATATATATATATATATATATGCAGGCATGGTGGTTGAGTGGCCGTAGCGTTGCATATAGTCCAGTAGATCCTCCGTGAGTGGTCACAACGTGGTTTATTTCGACGTTTCGGCCTAGAGTCTGGCCTTCATCATCCTGATGAAGGCCAGACCCTAGGCCGAAACGTCGAAATAAACCACGTTGTGACCGCTCACGGAGGATCTACTGGACTATATATATACACCCTACTGAAACGTTCCGTAAGATGCGGAGACCTCACATACGGAATTATTGGAATATGGAAGACGTATGATGCGGACTCCGCATAAGACATAGGATGCGGACTCCGCATAAGACGTATGATGCGGACTCCGCATCTTATGGAAAGACGTATCATGCGGAAATTACTGAAATGTGTGCATGTTACGTCTGAATCTAGTGCAAAGCAATATAATGTGTAAATTGAATAGACGTCCACATCTTGAGTACATGCAATACTGTGTACAAATCACAATATTTCTTAAACGTGCATGATGAGGGATTGAATCATCGGCATCTTACTAATTGTCATGATGCAGAAGCAAAATTAACTTTCAAATAAAATACATTACAAAACTACTAAATTAACATGCTAGCGATCATAAATGGTGGTTACATTGCAACACATTAATGCAGTGTTCTATGCAAGACTTAAAGAACTCATAAAGTTATTATTATCAATAGAGAAGCATTAATATACACATCAGCCCTGCTACAATCAATATGTTTTTTATTTGTCTGTATGCTCCAGCTGTGAATAGTGACATTGCAGTGTTGTTGATCGTACACAAATGAGGTGACTGCACCGCAATTTCACGAGCTCCACCTAAGCCACAGGATGGTGGCACAATGTAACAGCAATTTTAAAACGAAATGTTTAAATATAAATAATAATCATAGCACTGTGAAAGTGTGGCGCTGTGTTTATCTCATGAATGCCTTGTGGAGATCGGCGAAATGCTGCTTGAGGCTCCGGCACCACTGTAAATTTCGAAGGTCACTGCGATAGAACTTATGTGTCCTTCATAGGCACCTGGACATGAAAATAATTGGCACAAATAATGTCAGAGACACATGTTAGCACAATAGTTTACATGCACAAGAAATATAACACACAGAATGAAACTGAAAATTTAAGGCACACAATCCTTCATGTTACGCATATGTGAATAATAGAAGGAATGAGTGTATAAATTAGTTCTGCCACATCAAAAAAAACAGCATGCTTATCACAGTGAAAATAACTAGGTTGTCATGATTTTCAATGGTAGAGATAATCGATTAATATGTCCTTATGAAATTATGATTTAAACGCTTCCTGCACAGTAAAACTTTAGGAACTGCAAGTGAAAGCTCTCAATGTTCATTTAATAGTGTGTGCATGTACATCTGCTGCCTTTATACTATACAGTTTGTGCACAAAATTGGCAATTTGAACAATTTTGAGAGTTAAATCTATGCAACTTATGAAGGTTAAAATCACCATGAAAGCAAGCAGGACCAGGCAGGTGCCATTAAAAATCTGTGCAAGCCAGATAACTATAACCGAACTGCACACATATAGGGGAGCAAGAGTAACAGAAATTCGGCTGCTGACCCGCATGTTGCGGTATCAAACCCCGGCTCCATTTCCGATGGAGGCAGAAATGCTGTAGGCACGTGTGCTCAGATTTGGGTGTACGTTAAAGAACCCCAAGTGGTCGAAGTTTCCAGTGCCCTCCACTACGGCGTCTCTCATAATCATATAGTGGTTTTCGGACGTGAAATCCCACATATAAATAAAAAATAACAGAAATAAACTGCCAACAGAAAAGTTGGGTGCATGTGCTATCTGTACACCTTACTACATACAGCATGCTCATTCCATTTTAAATACCGATACTTGAAAATAACTGCTCTATTAGGAATGTAAAAGGTAAGGTAGAACTGAACGACCTCTACAAAAAGTGACCCTATTATGACATCACGTTTTCTTATAACAAAATTGACTAAGACTCTCAAATATCATTATGCAAGGAAAAATTCTTCAAAAGAACAATCAAGTTTGAAGTCATAATTATTTATATGGCTACTATGACTATAACCAAGAAATCGACCTCAACATGGCTAATGTTAGTTTTTAATGCCTATGTTCACTAGACAATGAACTATACCATAAAAAGCACAGTGTTCAGGCAAAGCACCACACAAAAAAAGAAAGCAGTCCTTTTTGTTATTACCTACAATGCCTTTAAATTGGTATTTTTACCCCTACTTTCCGCTTTTTATCTAAGTAACTGGTGTGAAACAAGTTAGCTGAAAATGCACTGTGCCTCCAAAACCTGTTGGTGTAATCTGAATTTTTAAAAAAGGGTGAAGCTTGCACTAAATTAGGCTCCACAAGCCTTGGAACAGTGAGACTACATGACTCTTAGGACTACTTTAGTTACTTGTGTTTTGTTTCTGGGCCTAAGCATAAAGACAAGGGCTTAACTGAATTGCTGCTAACAAACAAATGCTTTCGAAATTGCCCGAGCGTCAAAGGATGCTTAGCCATTTGCTGTGTTTTGCACTGGGCTATTCTACACCAAACATACAAACCATACTGCCTGGCTACCATCACAGATGTATAGTTTAAAAAATGATGGTAATTTACTCTTCTGAAAATAGTTATTTGCAGAAATGTTTTGAAGAGAAAAGAGTAGTGGTCACGTGGGTACCTTCAGAATTTCGCAGAATGTCGTGCGGGTGTTATTTGTGAGAAAAATTTTAAAGTACCGCTGTTTCTTGCCATATCAAATTTGATCTACATATTAAGTAAAGATGCTTCTTAAAGTATTTGAAGTCAAGTAACATTAGTGCAATTTTTCTGCTCCATAGGCTTTGAAGAATTCAGCCAAACTGTTTATCGTTTGCATTTCTTGTATGGCAATACTGCATTTTGTATGAATATTTGAGCCGCAAATACTCACTGCACAGAAGTTATATTTTACGAAAAAAAATAATGTTAGGTCCAGATTACAAATATCGCTATATAATCGTTTTTGTCCACATTGAGATGCAATTTGAGCTGTGTGTTTGTCTAATTGAAAATTACTTTTATATTGTAAGTTGAAAGCAAATAAACAGTTCTTGTTACATGGCAAGTGTTATCATTACAATATTTGTTTAAATGAGGAAAATGATTTTTGAAGTCTCCTATTGAGGGCCATGGGGAACTTCGGAACGGAAGCTGTCGTACATCAAATGCAGTAAACAGCCATCATGAGAAACCTTCAAAAATTCATTTCTACATTAAGACAAAGTGTAATCATATAACTTGCCATATAAAGAGAACTGCTTCCTTGCTTTTGATGTGGCGAAAAAATTGCACTAATATTACTGAGCTTCATGCATAACACACAATCACCTTTACTTAATACCAAGACCGAATTTGGTGTAGAAGAGGCAGTATTTTTGAAACACTTTACTTTTTACAAACAACACCCAGATGACATCCTGGGAAGTCCAGAAGGCAGCAACGTGGCCTAATATCTTGTTCTCTGCGATATACTTTAGCATTTTGCTGTTTTCAGAAAAATACAGTAAACGAGCACATTTTTTTTTCAAAACACATTTAGGACGGTTGGCAAAATGGCTGGGATGTTTGATGCGTAATTGCCTCACTGCCAGCATTTATTCTTCCGAAGCTCAAGCTATCACCTCTCTGTTACTGCCTCCCTCACATACAATGCCTGCATAGGAAAGAAAAAGAAAGGCAGGTCCGACAAAGTTCACAAGGCAAGATATTTTCATGTTGGATAAATTCATTACCATAAACAGCAGCAAAATAACATTCATTTTGAGTAGTCCAAGACACAAGCTATATACCAGCATACTAAGAGCCAAGCACAAACTTTTCAATTGAACGTGTGTGGTGATAGACAGGAAGCACTTATTGCAAGACTGATCAGTCTGTAATTAACTAAATGAAGTACAATGCACTGTTCAATCCAACACCACATAGGCATCTTTGCTATAGCAAAGCCATGTGTCATTGATTCATGCACTAGATGGGACAATGCAAATGTAACAAAAAAGGTGCAAAAGAAAACAAGGGAAAAAAAAAGAAAAAAGGGGGGATGCAAAGTAGGAGCAGTGTAGCACTACTTTTACTTTGCATTCCCCTTTTCGTTCTTCTTTTTTCTTCTTTTCTATCATTTATCTTTTTTTTGCTTCCCTTACCCCCAACCTCCGACAGAGAACACTTTGTATCAGCGCAACCTAACTTGAAAATAAGCAAGGGCTGCACTCTTCTGCGTTATAGGTTTTTTTTTCAGACAAACATTTCCAACAGGCACACACGCCTATACCAAAAGATGATGTCATTACTGACCCCATTTAAACTAACACGCCAAGGATGACAAGGTGACTTCTAAAAAATAGGTCCTCCTATCGCAACATCGGCCAGCCTGTCTGAAGCACTTCTACTGTTCACCCTGATTACCCCACTAGATGTTTCCATCTGTTGACTCACAACTTCATTTTGGATAACATTAAGTAGAGCTTACATTGATGAATACGCACGAAAGTTTAGTGATGTATCATGTATCAGATTAAGCAACTCTGTTAAAAAATTATTGATAGCTTGCTTCCAGGCTTTTTATACTGTAGCGTGAAACTTCGTAATGTCTTCTATGCACATGAACGAGATTGACAACGTAATGCACAACATGCTTAAGAATACTGCGAGAAACAAGATAACGACAAAACGACCAGCCACCCAAAGTTTTCGCTGTACATGTTTATAAAACATTCATGTACCCCAAACGAGGTGCTTATGATACAAGCCGAAAAAACCTACAAGTAGGGCCTTGGAGCCTTCTGGAAGTAGCCGTGTTGCATTTTTTCTGTAGAGGGCTTTACACCCATAAGTGAGGAACAAAACTCCTGTATAATGAAGAATGTTGGCAGCTATCAGTTACAGAAAAACCTAATGCAGCTAATCTTCCCCAACACATCTGTACATTTAGAGAGGTGACGTAGCCTCTGTGATTGTGGCAGTAACTCCAACAGGACCAGTGCGAAAATTGGCACTACTTGGCTAGACAAATGTCCAAACATGCCTGCCCGACTCCCTCTAGCCATCCTGGCTGAATCTGACACATGATTTCTTAACTGCTGGCTGGACAAAAACAAAACCACTGAAGCACTCACAATACACAGCGTGAAGTTCCTCTGGAGTGGTCAACTTCGTCTTCTGCGATGAAAGAGCAGCACAGTGTACTGATAAGGCACTCCTTGCAATGGTTTTCAATGCCACACAGTGACCTTGCTGTTCCTGTCGAAGAGAGCTTCGGGAGCTTGGAGGGTGCTTGCTCTTTTTTGGCGGCTGCTGCCGCTCCTCGTTTTCTGCTCAAGGTCAACCTGCATAAAGTTGTAGACGAGGCTTTAAGAGTTGTATATAATGATATACAAATTTTCGCTGAATACACATTTCCTCGTGGCACACTGAGGAATTTCTTATAAAACTTAAGGCCTCGTATATGCAAACATTTACAATCGATCCGAAGATGCACTCGACTCTAAAGAAGCAAGTTTGTTATGTAGTGTATATAAAGAAAGGTCATTCAGCACAACCACAACTACAGTTGCACACGAAAACGACATTTTACACGATCCTGTATATTTACATGGTCCATTTATTTACACGGTCCATTTTACACGGTCCTGTTTTACACGATCTGGTCTGCATGAACTCTTGAACCGGGCACCATATAGGTTGAAAGACACACACAGACTTTGAGACAAACCTAGTTTCCCGTGGAGCATCCTCTTGCACTATAACAACACATCTCAATCTAGTTAGTTGGTCAGAAGGAGGTGAAAACAGCTCGCACTTGAAAAGCACGGGCAGAAGGAATGACGCCTGCACCCTGTGCTTTCTGTACGTTCTCGTTGAGGGTGCAGTTTTCACCGTATCCTTATGCAATTTCACATTTATAACATTGTTCGCTGCATAATCTTTTGTGGCGTTAAAGTGTGTGATACCGTCATGTGTATCCCATGTAATTTATAAAAATAGAATACAAGATAGCTTGATTCAAAAATAACAAAGTGCATACAGCGCCATGTCCTGTAGCCATTCTTTAGGCAAGTGGCAGAATGATTATTCTTCAAAACATATCTTACTTGCAACCACTACAAGAGCTAACTTGTACACTGGCACATTCTGTTTGCCTTTTCAGATTATAAGGTACCTTTTTTACACCAAAAAATCCTTCAAAAAGAATAGAAGTGTTGTAATTGTGAAGAAAGAAAAGTAGAAGGGAAAAAAGATATTGATTGGTTTGTGGGGTTTAACGTCCCAAAACCACCATATGATTATGAGAGACGCCGTAGTGGAGGGCTCCGGAAATTTTGACCACCTGGGGTTCTTTAACGTGCACCCAAATCTGAGTACACGGGCCTACAACATTTCCGCCTCCATCGGAAATGCAGCTGCCACAGCCGAGATTCGAACTCGCGATCTGCAGGTCAGCAGCCGAGTACCTTAGCCACTAGACCACCGTGGCGGGGCAGGAAAAAAAAAGATAACCTGCCCTGTACAGGGACCGAGCCTGCGAACTTCGAATAACATGTCCGATGCTCTATCAACTGAGCTACCATGGCGGCTATCCCTTTTCCATTTTGTACGGTATATATGTGCATTTATACATGGAAGAGTCAGTCAGCGCTGCCTGTTACCATTATGGCGAGTGTGGGACACCTTTTTTTTTGCCTACTGGCAATTACATTACGATTGCAATTACGTAACGATTACTTCCAATATCCCTATACTTCTTTGGCAGCATTATGCATCTGTCCGTTCTCAGAAAATCTGCTAGTCACAGGAGGAGGCAATAATTCGCCCTCCCACCTAAATACATGTACTTGAACACATGCACAACTGATCAAAAAAAAAAAAAACAAGTCACACACCGCTAAGATTACTGAGATTCACTGTTTCAGATTCATGAGTAAAGGAAAAGAACTATAAATTTAAGGGTTTGTTGTCTTTGT